>PVKN010008504.1:0-10330 GCA_004027915.1 Capromys pilorides
TCCTTCCTTTCCCCTTTCCCCTATAATAGTTTCTCTTTTCTTTGGAATGGTTTCGTCCCAGTTCACAAAATTGTTGTACATTTTGGATCTTATTTACACATTCAGTTGCTCATACTAGTGAGACAGTACAATGTTTATATATATGGGTCTGATTTATTTCACTTATGAGTACGGTCTTGAGTTGCATTCACTTACCTATAAAAGTCTCAAGTTCATCCATCTTTATGGCTGAGTAGCTCTCCATTATATAGAAGAACCACGTCTTTTTTATCCATTCCTCAGTTGATGGGCATTTGGGTTATTTCCAGGATTTAGCTATGATAACTTGTGCTGCTATAAATAAGAGTGCACATATGTCACTGTGGTATGATATTTTTAATTCTTCTGCGAAGACATCCTGAAGGAGAATGGCTGGGTTAATTGGGACCACCACACTTTTTAAACCAGTGTGATACAGAGGCATTTAAGCCACATAGATATCTCATAGCTTGGCAAGAAGCAGAAGGCCCAACCCAAGCTTGCGTTGCCCCCAAAGTCCAGGGCAGACCTAGCAACCCCTCATAACCCAGCAGTCTCTGGTTGGTGGTCTTGTCCTCCAGTGGAGGCCTCTGAGGTCACGTGGTTTGCTCCTCTCCTGTGTGTCTGTCTAAGCGCCTTCCATCTTCTGTCCTAAGGATCCTTGGGGTCGGCTGTCCAGCTCTCCGGGAAGTCCTGGATGGTTTCCTGCTACCAAGACTCCCAAGCACACCAGCCAGGACACCTTTTCCTCATCAGCTAACACACACACATTCCAGGAGTTAGGACCTGGAATCTTGCCATGGCAATAAAGAAGCCCACTACAGAGTGTTCTTTAGAAATTTTGTGCCAGCTATGGTGGCATATGCCTGTAACCCCAGGCCTTAGGAGGCTGAGGCAGGAAGATTGCCTTGAATGTGAGGCCAGTCTGTGCTACATAGTGAATTCAAGGACAGCCTGGACTACTAAGCAAGACGCTGTCTGAAAAAAAAAAAAGAAAGAAAGAAATTCTGATATATTTGATTTATGATATCAATTTACCATTGGTGTATTTATTCATTTTGATGTTTTTGTTTTTCTTTTGTCTTGTTTTTTGAAAAGGGTCTTACTTTTAGTTCGGTAGGATGCTTCATATTCTACCTGAAAAAGTAGAAAGCGATCGTGCTCCTGTAGAAAGGAAACCCACCTGATGCCACCAGCCCTGGAGGAGAGGCTGGGGAGTTGAGGAGGAGCCCCTGGCTGGCTCCCAGGGAGCTACTGCCTTGCTGTCCTCCTGTACCAGCCCGTTGCCTATCTCCCGGTGACTCCACAGCTCGGTTTGTGGGTGCTGGCTCCTTTCTATGGGTCCCAGGACTGCTACCACTTGCTCATTCTGTTAACTTCCCTGACCATGCTAAGCGTGCCTAGGTTCTACACCAATTTCCCAGGAAGGACTTTTACTCAAGTGCGGTTTCATAGCACCAGCCCACGGGTGGGAATTTCCCACTGTAGGCAGCCCAACTCCAAGGCAAAGAAATAAACCATCTCAAATACTACTTGGCCCTGCCAGTACTCCTCTGACCCCCAAGTTCCTGCTTTTGGCCAAGACACTGCCCCCACCTGCTGGAAGGTCTTGCAGGCTGACAGAGACAGGGATGCCGTGCAGTACTTGCACAGGTTACCTGACAGGTGACATGAGGATCCTCAGAAAGAGGGGCAGAGGCATCACTTAGAAAGCTTCCCATCTCCCTGGCACCATGGAGCACTCACAGTCACCTTCTGCCTCTGAAACCACATCTAGTACCAGAGGAGAGGGTTTCCTCTGCTCCTCTGTGGTGTGGTCAAGGTGTGGCGCTCTTCCTGTGTGGGTCTCCTTCCCAAGAGGCTCCAGAGAGCTTTTAGTGGCAGGGTTTGCAGCCCACAGAGTATAAACCTGGCATCTGCAGCTTTGATCCTTAGGACATGTTAGGAGCTGGAACTCAGTCACTCTCCTCTTGCGGAGGGTAATAGGTTCAACATGCCTGGCCTGGGTTTTTGCAACTGAGGAAATCGGAAGGAAAGAATTTAAGTCACCAAGAAGCATCATGTGTCAGAGAAATATGCTCTTTGCTGGTGATGAAATAAGTATAAACTACTTCAAACTATAAACACTAAATTTACAAGCCCAAATTGATCTCATTTTTGAGTCACTGGGAGAGCATTTCCTGAATGCTCTGGGAGTTCCCTTGGATGCTCTCCAGGGATGAGGTTGGGCCCTGCCTCTGGTAAGCCCTTGAGACACAGTGAAGTCAGGAGAGAATTCCGTGGTCCCTGGGATTTGTTTGTTTGTGTGTTTGCTCAGGGCTGTGTCCGTGGATGTGAGAACCGGAAGTAGCCAGAAGCATCCCTAGAAATTCAGGAGAATGAGAACAGACCTCTGATGACCAAGGTGATGCTATGTGGGGAACAATACAGTTAGCCTTTCTGTTCCTAGCCAGATATGTGCTTTTGAATGTTACATCTTCCAGGTCCTTAGTGAGCCTAACTGGAAAAAATCACAGAGGACCTGCAGAAACAGACCAGAACTGGGGAAAGTGTGCCGGAAATCTCCAGCTCCTATTCCAAGATTGCAGTTAGAATACACCTTTCAGGGCTTAGTCACTGAGATGCCGGGCCCTACAAGGCGATTGTTCGCCCCAGCCCGTGGGTTTCCTCCATGGGGATTTCTTTTTCTGCCATTGAGAATGGTGTGTAAGAAAGTGCCAGAGTCGAAGCAATTTCCTCACTGGGGAAATTTCACAAACATCCCACCAGGGGCAGAAAAGAATGAGTCTTCCAGTTTGGGGAACTGATCCTATAAGCACATAAAATAAACAGATTAGGAAAAGTTATTTCCCAGAGCCCAACAATGCCAACTCTTCCCAAAGACCATGTCAGCAATAAGTCCCCTGGGACTATACTTATTTTACTCCAGAAAACACGATAAGACTTAATGGAAAACCACACTATATCTAGCAAAGCACACTACAAGGTAATATGTTTAAACTAAAATAAAAAAAAAAAATTGGTGACACATGCACACATCTACATAGATACCCATACAGAAGGCACCAAAACAAATGGAGAATTAAGAACCAGGAAATTCGTGTTGAAGGTAATTGCTTCCCTTTGGAAATGCTCTGAATTTCATTGTCCTATTTGTAAAATGGGTTGATAATGCTTCCCTTAAAAGCTCAAATGAGACAGTAAAGCCAGGCATGGCAGCACGAACCTATGATCTCAACACCAGGGAGACGGAGGCAAGAGAATTGCCATGAGTTCAAAGCCAGACTAGGCTACATAGCAAGGTCCAGTCTCAGAAGAGACATTGTCCTTAGCACAATGAAGTATGGCCTGGGATAACTGAGGTAGCTAAAACCATGGACACAGGGTTGAGACTCAGGACCAAGAATGCTTTAGGACTGGCTTGACTTCTCCAGGTATGCCTTCCCATCCCCCACGTGGCAGGGATCTGTGCTCACATGGATAAGGCCCGCGCCCACTATGAACAACTGCTGGAATGACTTCCATTTGCCTGGGTAGGAATTGTTTCCCTCTTCTTTACCACCTGAAAGAGCACCTATTCTTCTCATATGCCACACTCTTTTGTTGTTTGTTTTTTTTTTTAAATATGTATTTAGTACAGGATCTCACTACACAGCTTGGACTCATAGTGATCCTGTCTTCAGCCTCCCCAGCACTGGGATTACAGGCATGTGTCACCACGCCCTGACTCAGTGGCCGACTCAGCTCACCCAGGGGTGGGGCCCGCAAGGCATGTGGTGCTGAGGATCGAACCCGCATCCTTGGTGCTTGCCTAAGCAGGAACTTATTCTGCTAAGCTATCTCACCAGCCATTAAAAGCCACACACTTGTTGGCCCTCAGCATTCCAACGGGCCCCAGCCCATCCACCTGTGTGGCAGTCCTGTCTGTGCACCCTGATTCCTCAGATGTGTTGGGGGATGGGGGAAGGTTGGGATAGAAGTCTTTAAATCCTGTCCTAATTCCAACAGACTTTGTAATTCTTTTTCCTCTTAGGTCTTTAGGTGGCCTTCAGGGTGTGACATGTCATTCTTACCCTGGGGATCTACACAAGGACCTGTTCCAAGCACAGCTGGTGAAGTTACATTCTCTGGCCAAATTAGGACCCTTCTCTCTGAGGGTCCACACACAGAACCCAAAGTCCTGGGTGCTCTCACGGACCAAGAAAGACACAGAGACCTGAATGGAAGCAAAGTGCCATTGCTTGTGACGTGGACCAAAAAGACAAAGGTGATATGCAGAGGCTGAGGCAGGAGGGTTTGCGTTTGAGCCCAGCCTAGACAATTTAGCAACTTAGTGAGACTTTGGCCTGAAAACAAAACATCAGAAAAAGAGCTGGGAACGTAGCCCAGTAGGACAGCATGGGTTCAATCTCAAATAACTGCTCCCCCAAAGAAAAGAAAGTGGACCCCAAAAGCAGGCCCTATGCCTGTCTTTGTAATGGTAACATCCATTTGCATTTGGACATTTGTTTCAACTCCTCTTGTGCTATGAGCGATTGACCCTTGGTCCCAAAGATGCCACTTATCGCTGAAGACCAACGTGACTTTGCAGAACATGTGAAATGAAACAATTCTTCTCTGTCCTTAGTGCCCCACCTATTTATCTTTCCACAGTTTTCCACCCCTGGAAACCCAAGCACATTTTCCTTTGGGTCATTAGTTCTCGCCCAAATGATCACACTTTGTTAAAGCGCTAGGTAAGCCTGTTGCAGTTAAAATCTGGAGGCCCCAGCAGCCTCGCGCGCCTGGAGGAAGCTAGGAACTGAGGCGCTGGCTTGCCTTTGGAGGCGGGCCCTGGGGGCGTGGCCTGAGGCCCCGCCCCCTCTCTGCTTCCCTGGACCTAACTAGGAGCTGAGCTAAACCTCTCTTTAGGTTTTGGGTTCGGTATTGTGTCTCAGCGACAGCACAGCGGAAAAGGCCCCCCAGGACCAGCTACTGTTAAGTTTCTCCTTCCTTTCTGTGAAACCTCGGCATGTATGTAAAAGAAATACCTCCGTGTGTGGGCTTCATTTGCAGGTCCCGGACACAGCCTGCAAGGTAGAAGAGAAGTTTTTCCTCCCATCCATTTGCTCCTAACCCTCAATAACTAGCTTTTCCCTCGCGAGGTCTGGAGGAAGAATAATACCCAGTAGGAGAGAAGACTCCCGCAGGAGTTAGGAGCGGTTGGAGCGGGGCTCCGCAGCTGACCCTGCAGGTCAGCACTTAACGACTGCTTTCTCATCTGGTCAGGGCTCTCTTGCCTTCTCTCTGCACCTTGCAGCCCTCTCCCCTACATCCTGGCCCCTTCCCCCTGCCTCTTTGCTCCCCAAGTTCCTGGGAAGGAGCTGTGGTTTCCATTCATGAATCACCGAGCTGCCACAGGCCTGCCCACCCGCCTGTGGGCTCCCGTTCTGGAAGCCAGGTCAGCCCTGCCGCATGGCTCTCGGAGTGATTTAGTGGTCTCAGCGCTGGCCTCAGGGAGAAAAAGAACCAAAGTCTTCCTTTCTCACAGAACGTATAATTTGACTCCTTCTTGGAACAAAGAGACAAAGGGATGTGGTTTGGGCTTACCAGCCGTAGGCACCCTGTACACAGATGCTGGACAAAGTGGAAGCCATAGAGAGACAGAAAGCTTGCAAGGAGACTCTATCTGCCTGTCTGTCTTAAAGCCCAGAGATAAGTAGACTACACTTGAGCATCAGGACTGCCTGGAATTTCCTGAGAGGTATCAAAGAAGCTGTAAACATAAATCCCCAGCGAAGGCGGAGTATGTGAACACGGGTAATATCTCCCTCCAATGAGCAGGCTGTTTTGGTTCACAAAGAATTTTCATTTTAGGGGCTGGGGAGATACATGGTCCTCAGTTCAATCCCTGGATCCATCAAAAAAAAAAAAAAATTCATTTTTTTATCATCTGTTTTGATCTGCAAAGTCCTCTGAGGCAGTCAGGCCTTCCACTAACAGTGGTTAGTGACAGAACACAAAAGGGAAGCTTAGCCAAAGTGACTTGGGAGTGGCACGGCTAGCAAATGACCATGGGCTGAGCCTTCACTTTTTTCTATGATCTTTCTTCAGAAAAGCTAGAATTGAGGTGTGGCAGGGAGAGCAGAGGGTGGGGGACGCAGCCAGCAGCTCTGCCCAGTGGCTGCTTCAGCAGAATCTCCACGGGACTCCAAGCACCTAGCAGGCACCTTCTGTTTAACCCCAGCCCCAGGTCCCATGGCAAGGTGTCCGCACACCTCCTCTCCGGATCTGCTCTTGAAGGCAGAGAGGAGCCCCGAGGCTGCTCACCCTGCACCCCTGCTTCGGCTTCTTGCCTCCTTCCTGTTGTTGATGTGAAGCCATAGGAAAAGCAATTCGCGGATCCAGCATGTGCTGTGGTCAGGCCCCAGTGTTGCTCAGACTGTCAGCTTTCATTAGCTGAGAAGTAAGTGGAAAAAAGGAAGGAAGCAAACAGGTACACAGCTCTGCAGAGCCAGGAGTGATGGTGCACACCTGTAATCCCAGCACAGGAGGCGGAGGCAGGAGGATTGCTGCAAGTTCAAGACCAGTCTGGGCTACAAAGTGAGCTCAAGGCCAGCCTGAACTGCTCAGCAAGACCCTGTCTTAAAACAATAACACCAACAAAAAATATGTATAGAGCTGCGCAGGGTAGTACATGCCTGCAGTCCAAGCACTCTGGTAGGTTGAGGCGAAAGGTTCAGAAGTTCCAACCCAGTCTGGGCAACTTAATAACTTAATGAGACCCAGTATGTCTATTTAAAAATAATAATAAAAATAAGCAGGAGCTGGGGAGGTAACTCAGTGCAAAAGACCTGGGTTCAATCCTCAGACCCAGGAGGACAAAGTTGTATACAGAGAAGAGAGAAGGGAGTGAACCTCAAAAAAAGACGTCCAAATGCACATGCACAGCAACTTCCTCAGCAGAGGCAACGAGGAGCTGCATCCCTCATGAGAAGTGTCAGAGTCCCTTCCTGGTTCTCATCTTGGCCCAAGAAGTCTAAACTTGTAATCCTAAAACCACGTTATTGGAATTCCACCAAGTTAATTCCAATCTACCACTCCCAGTGCAACCCATGATGATAACTAAGACATATATATATATATATATATATATATATATATATATATATATGTAATTATTGGGCAGCCAGGGGACCCTAAGTCCAGCCATGAAGATGGCTTTCCAGAACCAAGAGAGCGACCCAGGGCTGCATTCAGGTTTTATTCATTGGAGAAGGGGGAGTGGCTTGAGAAAGAGAATTGTGGGAAGAAGGTAAGCACTAAAGGGAATTGTGGGAAGAAGGAGAGCACTATGAACTGGGATAGGTAGGTGGCCTGCATTTACCTCTGCCATATGCAGAGAGGATATGCAGAGGAAGTAACTTATATTATGCTATTGAGATAGTATCTAATATGTTGGGGGTCTAGTGCTTCAGCTCTGATGTGTAATCTTTCAAGCCTCAGGAAGTCATAGCCTCTTTCTCGAGGCTCAACCCCAGCTGACAGCACAGAGCTCTGGCTCTTCATCCTGTCTTGGCTCTGTTCATATTGGAGAGCAGCAGGTGTGGGTTATCAGGGAAACACGCATGCCATCTTCAGAAATTACTACCAGCACCTCAGCTAGACAAATACACACTGCTTAAGGCCAACTGAAAGCATAATAAGAAGTCCTAAAAAAAAAAAAAAAGATATAGTTTCTCTATTTCCTTAAAAAAAAAAAAAAAAAGAAGTCCTAGCGAGCTCTGTACATTTCAGAAATAGGGTCAGGCTCAGTCAAAATGGAGACAGTTGCTCTTCTTTCAAGGGGAGCTGCTCAAGCGGTCTTCCGCAAGAAGCAAGCAGTGTTGATATCCAGTGTGCCTGCATGCCCACATTCAAGCCCACTGCAAGGCCCTCTTCCTGGCACATGTGGGGCATGACATGCCTGGAGTTGGACCACGGCTACTAGGTGAGCTCGGGCTGAGAGCAGCTCACTGGGTGAAGAGACTCCAAGTGGTGATTAAGAACAGACTGTCAGGGCCCAATGCACCGTGGGTAGGTGAGTGGATTTGCACTCTCAGCATCACATCTGGGCCATGGATTCCAACTGCTTCCCTGGACAGGGGCATTGTGAGGATTAAGTGGTCTAATGCAATAAGCCCTCCACCAGGCCCTGATACACAGGGGACCTATGGCTTCATGATTAACCAACCTGCACCTATCAGACAGGGCAGCTCCTCGTCACCACGGCAGTGTCCTTCATGGCTTCTCCTTCATCCTGGATACCACGTTCCTCCTGCACAAGTCAGGCCTCTGCGAGTTGTCCCTGCTGGGTGCACCTTGTCCTAGGTGGACCATCCACCAGAAACATCTCTGGTTTTGAATATCCTGCACCTAATGTGATTCAGGAGCCACCAGGCAAGAGCTCGTGTCCATCTCCTGCAGTGGCTTCCGTGTCATGGTGGGCCCAGCAGGACTCAGCAGGAGGAAAGGCGTCAAGCCGCAGAGCCCAGAGCTCTTGGCCAGTTAGAGCTGCAGTGACCGATGCTGTGGACCACATGGCTAAAGCCACCGACTTCTGTCTCCACAGTCCTGGCGGCGGCAGAGCCCAAGGTTCAGGTGCAGCCTGTTCTGTGTTCAGCAAGGGCCCCCTGCAGATAGCCTCCTTCTTGCTGCATCTTCCCAGGGCCGAGAGAGAGAGAACCCCTGTGGTTCCTCTTTGGAGGCTACTACTCTGCCACGGGCATGACCCGACTACCTTCCCACAGTCTCACTTCCACTCCATCCCACTGGGGATTGGAGCCCTCATCACATGAACTTACGGAGGAAAGTGGTAGACACTAACATGTAGGCCACAGTACGACACCCTGTGATGGCTAACTGGGCCCATCATGAGCACTGTTAGCCACCCCGCAGCACTGTGGTCTATGCCTCAGTGACAATGACCTTTAAGCAAGCCATACTCCGTGAGAATAGGGAAAACAGCTGTTAGAGTTTTCAGTTGAGTTCAAATTCAGTGTTCTTTAAATTTGTGGTTCTAAGTGAATCCCTTCGCAAGGAACCAGTAGCTAGGGGAAGCCATCTCTGGCATACAAAGCAGTAAGCTACCTAGACAGGGAGTCAGCAAGACCTAATGCTATTGACGAAGCAAAGCCTTTTGCAAGCTCTGCACAACATGGGTGATCTCATCATCCCCGCTTCCAAGCGGCAGGTTCCAGCCTGGCCCTGCAGGGGCTCTGAGGCCAAGGCCCTGCGTGAGGCGATTATGCAGATTCCAGCTACTGCCTAAGTAGCATACCTTTCCGGGCTGGCAGAGATGCCTGTCCTAACACTGGCCTCAGAAGAGATCCTTGCAAGTGTTGGACGACAAGGACAGACCCTGTGTGGCTCTCCGCAAGACAGGTGCCAGAATTAACGCTGTTCTACTGAGACAAGGATGTGGCCAAGTGGGGGAGAAGTCCTGGGTGAGGTGAGCGGGCGCGGCAATCAGTGAAGACTGAAGCTGGCGCTCAGGCTACGGAGCAAGCCTGAGCTGGCTGGCTGGCAGGAGCGACAGAGGAACTCGCACTTTACCATGAATGGTCAGAACCATTAGCCACTGACTTCCTTTGAGAATGAGTCCGACATGTACATTCAACACGAAGATGAAGAAGGAACCAAGCATTCACTTCCAGGGTGACTAAGCACATAGTTGCACCTGTGTTGATTCTATGACGTCATGTCCTTGATGCGAAGCCGTGTCTGGGGAGGCAGTGGCTGAGCTGCACTGCACATTCGCTTGCTAGGTCAGTTACATGATGACGTGTTGCTACTGTGAAAGTCTACCAGGGCTGCTTGTGCTGCACCGTGTTGGTAGAAGTGGCTGAAGAAAGATGGTCCTGGTCATCACCCAAGGCCAGCGGCTCCCCTGCAGCGGGCACTGGGAGGCTCCGATCTGACTTGACCTCCAGCCTCCAGCAGAGACTGCTCTCAGCAGGCTGCCCAGCTCAGCTGTCAGGCTGCCATGAACAAGCACAGGATGTGGAAAGGGAGATAAGCTAGGCCAGGGGACTTCGCAAGCCGCTGCACCTCTGGGGACTTCAAGGACTCTGCCCGCTGAGGTGCAAGGAGGCGAGAGAACCTGGAACCACAGATGCTTATTAAAATCCTCCTGCCTAATATACCTGGCCTTCTTTCAAGCCCCGTGAAAGAGGCCGCTTCTCTGTTCCTTCAGTCCCTATGGCCTTTTTTGTCGTCCGTCTGCCTGTACCCAGGCACAATGAATTGCACACCATGTTGCCTTTATCCAGCCTGTGGTTCTGCTGCACTTGGC
>PVKN010008504.1:10430-25132 GCA_004027915.1 Capromys pilorides
AAAAGACAAACAAAACATTTATTTTTATTTTAAAACAGAGTCTTACTGAGTCTAAATCACCTACCTGAGGCTCTAACTTGTAATCCTCCTGCCCCAGGCTCTCAGAGTGCGGGGATAATAAGTACACACCACCACACCCAACCTCTTAATTTTTTCAATGAGGATAAGCTAGCAGCTGAGTTCTGCAGAAGAATGAACTAATATTTATTCTTAGCAAACTTCCTGAACTTATGAAGCACGTGGTTTCAGGGTAATTTTTAATGCAGTTATCCCTAGGGGCCAATGTGGGTTCTTAGAAACCCGAAAATCTCAAAATAGAGTCACAGCGTCTCTTGGCGGCAATTCAGGGTGCTGGGCTCTTTGGCCAGAGGTGTGCTCATGAGGAGTTCATGCTGCTCAGGCACCCCAGCCCTGTCCCATGGGTGCCACAGCAGACCTTGTTCCAGCAGCCTTCTCAGATATTCTCTGGTCGCAGTTTCTTTCTCTTCTGCTGGTCTTGATTCCCTGCGAGGATTTCACCCCTCCATGCCTTCAGCAGCTGCACAGTAGTAATGTTCTGAGGCTGCTACACTAATGAGTCTTTCATTTCGCTCTCCCATATATCAGGTCCCCAACCATCCCTGAGCCGTTCTCCACCCAAGGGGCAGTGAGCGATGCCAAAGAAGAAGATGCAGTGGGTTGGGTGTGGTAGCAACACCTGTAATGCCAGCCCTTGGGGAAGACGAGGCAGGGAGGTTGCAAATTTATGCTCAGCCTGGGAAACTCTGCAACTGAATGAGACTTTGTCTCAAAATAAGACTTAAAAAGCAAAAAAAAAAAAAAAGAGGGCTGGCAAGATAGCTCAGCCGTCTAAAGTATTTGCTTAGGCAACCACAGGGACCGCGGCTCAATCCTGGCACCACATGCTGCACCAGCCCCACTCCCAGGGCAGGGCAGACTGAGCTGTCCATGATATAAGAGAGAGAGAGGGAGAGAAAGAGAGAGAGAGAGAGAGAGAGAGAGAGAGAGAGAGAGAGAGAGAGCTGAAGGTGGATATAGCTCAGTGCAAAGGCCCTGGGTTTGCTCCCCACTACCAGATGTGTAGGTTGCTCCTTAAGGGCAGGAGAAAGCATAGGCCTGTAGTTCCTACAGAACACAGCATATGAAAGTGGCCACTGTGCCAGCACAGAGGGGCCACAGCACGACCTCTTCCTGTCCCATGCTGAGGACCTGGGTCTGCCATCTCCCGGAGAGATGCTGGGATGATGAGCAGACGGCACCAGGCGTCCGGACTGTTGGGGTCTCACCATCCCCAGCAGGTCCGTCACAGGAAGTGCATTCACTCCCCTGATACATCACCAGAGAAGGGCGCCACCAGAGGCATGATCCAGGAGAAATAAGAAGGCAGACCAGCTAACGGAGGGCGAGCTCCGACTCCCAAGCTTCCTGGTAGCATTCCTTGTGTTCGAGCAGTTGTTCCTGAAAGGATGAGCCATAGCTCTCATGATTACAGATTTTATTAGCTCACCTTATGAAGGAACTGTATGATGGTACAATTGGTTCAAAGGAGAATTTATACACACATATCCAGGAAGACTGAAACAAGTACAAAACAGACCTATTCCCCGCCATAAGCAATAATTAACTTCTGCCCCACCACACACAAACATGATTCCCAAGACTCATTTGCGGAATGATCTGCAGGATCTCTCATTACACTCAGCATTCTACCTCTTAAAATCCTGTAAAGTAGTACAGAGGCAAGGCAAAGCTGCAATAACCCAAAAGGGCGTTGTGTTCTAGATAGGAAGCATCCATTTTTGCTCACTTCTAAGACTTTCACAGTGTTTCCTAATATCTGCTGACAACGATTAGGGGATTCTTGACTTTTTCTTGAGACAGGGTCTTTTTATGTACTTTACATTGGCCGTGAGCTCCTTATGTAGCCCAGGTTGGCCTCAAACTCTTTGCGGTCTTCCTACATCGGCCTCCTAAGTGATCAGATGATGGGTGTGCACCACCATGCCTCACCCTGAGAGTGAGGACTCTTGCAGAGGTTTAAGTAACTTACAGGTGAAGTTAAGTTCTATTTGCACAGCTTGGAAGTAACATGAGCATTTGGGCCTGTGGATGACGTCACCTCCAGCAGCACGGTGCCATGTGCCATTCACACCCACCAGAGTTACTGTCATGGGCACTTTGCAGAACTAAATGTGACACACAGAGCCAGGACTTGGGCCACATGAAGCAGCGATGTGCAGGGTCCCTGATGCCAGTGCTGCCAGGGTCTGGACTAGGACAGAGTGAAGACATGATCTTCTCCCCCAAGTGGCAGCCTCCTATGTGTGGGAAACCCAGTGCCACACTTGTGTCATGTTAGGGAGGTGTCCTTTAATTCTTCTTGGAGCCATTTTCCCTGAAACTCTGACTTAAATGTTGTGGGCAAAGCCACAAGCTCAGCTGAGGGACAGGAAATGACAGTTACATCTTTATTGCCACTAGCTGACAGCCGAAGGTCTGTTTGCAGTGCCATTTTGATCTGTCCATCAAGCCATCCTTCCAGTCTTCCAATGAGCCAGCCAGGCCAGGTACTCGGCCTGTCGAAAAAGAGCGGAAGCGTCCAATCCCAGCTTCTGGCCTTTCCAGGGAGCTTGATCTCCCAGTCCAGGAAAACAGTAGCACTTCTCTGGCAAGCCACAAGGTGCTAGAGTCAAAGAAACTCACACTTCTTAGCTGCTTTGCGAAATACAGGGATACTGATTCCTACCACCTAACTCCCACACCGTTTAGCAACGTCCGCACCCGTTGGACAGTCACCACATCTGCCCTGTGGCTAGGCCTCGGATTCAGGCCAACTGCTGGTGACTGACATTTTCTTTTTGCGGGACCAGGATTTGAACTCACAACCTTGTACTTCCCAAGCAGGCACTTGTCCCACGGAACTATCTCCCTGGCCCTGGTGACTGACATTTTCTTTTGCCTTGAATAGCCTTATTTTCTTTCCTCAGCTGTTATTCACATGAAGTTCATAGTCCAACTCCTTCTCAATGGTTAAGCAGCACAATATCACCCTCTTTTCATATAACTAACAACATACCCACAAGCTTACTAGCATTTTTATAACCTCATTAGCATAACTGCCCTGAGCTATAATTATCTCGTCTCTCCCTTCCACCAGAGGCTCACCATGAATGAGTTCATTTATTCCTTAGTTTTTATCGCTTCCTTCTTGGTTCCATTACAGGTTCAAATTTGGTCTCGTCTCCTCCCCAGAACCTGCTCCCTTTTTTCCTAACTCCTTTCGACTCCTCCCCTTTCTCTCAGTAGGTCTAGGACTGGTGCAACACCCCAAGTTGCCACTGCGTTCACACCAGGGGCCCTCCCCAGTGTCCACTGTTCCATGAACACTGCTTATCCTCATGCAGGGAAGAAGAGGGGGACACTGTGACCCCAAGAAGTTCAAAGATGAGTTTAGGAGTCAAAAAGAGACAGGCAATTCAACATAAGAAACTACTTTTTTTTTAAGTACATATTTCAAAAGATGAACAGGCTATTCCAGAAAGACCGTGCCCATAGTATACCGCTGATGAGGAGGCTGGTAGGCCACGCCATCCGTAGGATTGGACAAACAGCTTCGAAGCACTTCGAGTTCTGGTCATCCCCGGGGACAGTGTAGAGCCAGTTCTAACCAGGGCAAGATCAGTCCCTGCAGTTGCTACCTTCTTTCTCCAGATCCTGGGGAGGGGGCCCTGAGGATGAGGAACAGGGGAGAGGTCACCAGAGACAGGCAATACAAAGAGACCTCCTTCATTCTTGCTCTTTTTTGCTTTTTGTTTTGTTTTGATTTGAGACATGATCTCCCTGTGTAGGTCAGCCTGGCCTCAAAGTCTGGACAACCCTCCTACCTCAGCCCCCTGAGTGCTGGGCTCACAGGTGTGCCATAGCAGGTCTGGAGATTCTTACTCCTACCTTACTATTTCCACAGCACTGACAGACATTTGCTCTACGATTTCCACAGGGCTCAACTGAAATGAAATTTTGATGTGGGAACACAGGATTTAAACTCATATCCCTTATCATTAAACAAATATTTACCCAGTGTCAACAACGTGACGTGTATGCAGGGCCAAAGGCCGAGCACAGAGCACCTCACCCAGGGAATGGGGTTCCCTTGGCCACAGCAGCTGCGTTGCCTTTTGACTCTGGAAGACTTCTTGTTTAACTTGTGGATTAGTGAAATCCCTCTGTTCAGCTCCTTTAAATGAAAATGAAACATTCCTCCGATCTTTACTGCACTGGGCCTGCAGCCTGACAAGTGCCTGCCCCACACTGCTGGTACTTCAGGCCCCATCAGCAGGGCCCTCTGTGTGTGTTCCGCCATGTGGTGGAGAGATTAAGTTACTCGCCCGAGGACAAGGATTAGCTTCAGGTTTGCTTGAAGTCTAGCAGAGAGCCAAGGATATGAAATGCTTATAAAGATGTTTGTGAAAATGACAAAGAGGGGACTTTCCTTCGTACAGCCCTTGTCATTTCTGGGCTCCTACCAGAGCGTGATGGAGAACAAAGTGTTCCATCCGGGCTCCTTCCAGCTCATGCTAGGAAGCCCACAATAGGTGGAGATACCAGTGCTTGGTTAATGGTGCCTGAAGAGCCCTTATCTACAAAAGAAGATGACAGTGCTAATGATGAATGTGCTGAGGAAATGTATTAGATAAAGCAGATTGTCATCTTTTGTTTCAGAAGGGACAGCATGACATACCCAGTCACGGTGTGCCAGCCAGCACAGTGTTTCCCCAGCTCTAAGATAGGAAATTAATGATTAGGATTGTTTCCCAGAAAGCTGTAACCACTTGCTGTTCACCAAATGAAGTGGAGCTTTAAGATGCACATGTTGACCTGTAATCCCAGCACTCGGCAGGCTGAGGCAGGAGGATTGGTGTGAGTTCGAGACCAGCCTGGGCTACAAAAGTGAGCTCAAGGCCAGCCTGAACTGCATAGCAAGACCCTGTCTCAAAAAGACTAAAAAAAAAAAGCACATATTGAAAACTCTCTAAAAACTCAGTTGTCGCTGCTACTATGTACATGGTGTGGCTCTGACTGGCCTTGCTGCCCAGCGGCCTCCTGGAACATTAACATGCCCAGGGGCAGGACATTAGCAAAGGACAAAGAAGGCTTTATCCTCTACTTCAAAGGAAGAAAGCCTGAACCATCAAGGGCATGACCCAGCTGGGTCACTCAAGTGCTACAGGAGGCAGGCAGGGGATAGGGTTCCCAGGATGTCTCAGAAGCCTGCCTGTCCGGAGACCAGGAAGCAGCTGCTGGTGCTCACCCGAGGGCTATCTTCTGCAGGCCCAACCACAGGCTTCCTGCAAAACTAGGAGTGGGGGTCCTAGTGCTTGTCTCTTTGTGTTCTTTCCTCCCCTCTGGTGTCCCCTAACTGGGACCAGCTTCAGCTGCTTGGTGGGGCCCAAGTCAAAATGAAACTGCAGGTCCTGTGTTGTACTAAGTCCCGAAGAATTTCAAGATGGCTCCTCTGGCACAGCACTGAGGCCAGTGTGGAGCTCTGTGTGACTGAATGCATCTGTGATGAGACATTTCTGGCTCCTCAAGGGACCTGTGAGCCCACAGAACCCCATGCTGCATTGCCCCTCTGCTCTCCACCAGAGAGAAAACTCTGCTCATTGCCTCCACGTGACTGTGCTTGTTTGGGACAGGGGCTGGTGGGGAACAGCAGTACGGAAAATAGGGCGGGGTCCTTCTTAATGCAGTGAAGCCACAGAGCCTGGGACCAGCTTCTGCAGGAAGGGGCAGGGCCGTGTTCTTCCCAGAACCCATCTCGCGCCTTTCCCACTGCGGGTGGACTGTGAGCATCGGAGTGTTTTACATTCATCCACCTAACGTGCACCGCACACCGCCTGCTCCATCGCTGGGCTCATGCCGGGTGCCCAGGATGTGGCCGTGAAGCTGAGCGCGGTTCATCCCAGCTCCCTCCCAGGAGATGGGCGCACTCAGGCAGCAACAGAGACAGGGAGAGCAGAGAGCAGGATCTGTAACTCCGGCAGCTGAGCGTGGCTGGTGAGGGCGCCCTGCTCAGAGCCTGCTTGCTTGGCTGCCAGGGGGTCTGACAGGCTTGCGCAGAAACGGCACCGCTGATTTTCTAAGTTGGATTCAGAGCTGCCGTGCACCCCGCCTTGTTCAGTCTGCGCCATTCAATGCCCTCAGCCCCACATGGTGATGTTTCAGCCGCTGTAGTGCAGCGTGAACACCTGGTCACCTGGGATTCTTTCCTACTTTCTTTCGACAAGGCTTTTGTCCTGGGCCTGTGACTCAGGCCTGAGTCCTCTTCCTAACGGGTCCCAATCCTTGACTTCCTTCTGTCTATAGAATTCAGTGTGAGCAAAAATCTTGCTCTATGCACAAAGCAAAAATCCCCAGACTTCAGGATCCGCCTTCAACCCCCACCCTCATTATTTATCGCCCTGGCCTGCCTTCAACAAGAACTCTGTTGAGCTGCTGAGAATTTCCCCGTCCTGATGTTTCCTCCCAGGAATTTTCCACACGCACAAACTCCCGCCCTTCTCCCTGGCTCCATGTCTCCCCTTGTCCTTGCTGGAGACCCAGGCAAGCTTGTCTCTCCCTTCAGCAGGCAGGGTCCAAGGCCTGTCCCCAGATTCTTTCCTGAGCAGTCTTCCTTCCCATCTTGAACAATGGCATGAAGACATTGTTCTTTGACACCTTGTCACCTAAGTTCCTTAAGTCTCTGGGGATTAGACCTTACTATGTATTATTGTGTTTACATTTTTGTCATTTTATTTTGGGGCCTTGTGTTGTTTGGTTTTTGTGGGGTTTTTTTTGGTGAGACAGTTTCTCTCACAGAGCCCAGGCTGGCCTTGATACAACTTGGGACAGTCTTCAGTTTTCCTGCCTCAGTCTCTGAAATGCTACGATAACAGCCATGTACCACGTTACCTGGCTCCATGTGTTGTCTTGCATTAGGGAAGACAACTGTCCTGTCTTCTATGCACTCCTGAGTCACCTGTGTCCTCCCCAGGTGGGCTTCTCTCCCAGTGGCATCTATGGTACAGCACGTCCTGCTTGGTCACAGGATGCTCTGTGCCATGAGCTATGGTGACCACGGGGCCTGAGCTTCTGGATGTCCTTGGGCTCCTTCCGGGGACCTCAGACTCCCCTCCCTTGGGACCTGGGCACCACGCAGCACCCTTAGAAACACAGCGCTTGGGGGCTGCATGGGGCTCACAGTCCTCAGTCTCTGCCTGCTCTTTGCATCACACAGGTGGTGGAGCAGGCCAGACATTGCCTCTCTGCAAGGCCTGCATCCCCTTGCCATTCCAGAACATTCTGTACTTCCTCAGCTGAGCCTCTGTCCTCCCCGCCCAAAGATTCTCTGCTCTCCCTGCCTCCTCTTTATCGTCTTCCTTTCATTTCCCTTGGGCTCTTTTTCCACCGTGAGCAGGGAATTTCCTCATATCCCACATTCTTCCCAGATTTCTGATCTTTGTGTTCATTTGTTTTTTGAGAGAGAGTCTCACTATGTGGTGCAGGTGTTTTGATTTGTGTCTAGTTGTCCCTCTAAAGCTTCCTGCAGTCATGGGGTGGGGACTTCTAGAGTTTAATTCATGATCCACTGGGATTATGGGTGATCCAAGGTTGGGATTATGGGTTTTAGTACTGCTGGGATTATAGGTGTAAGTGTTACACCCAGCCTGAGGTGGAGAGCCTGAATGCAATATAAGAGAGACAGACTGTGTTGCCATTGTTACTGTTCCGCTGGCATGAGTTGCTGCTCCTCTCTGCCCTGTGCCACTCTGCCTTGGAGCCAGCCAAGTATGGACTGAAACCTCCGGTAACTGTGAACTGAATAAACCTTTCCTTCCTTCATTTTGGGTGCCGGGTATTTGTCCCAGAGATGAGAAAAGAGTAACTGAGACAGCAGGCTAGCCTTGAACTCAAAAATATAACTCAAGTGGGCTTCGAATTCAAGGCTATCTTCCTGTGTCAGCCTCTCAAAAGCTAAGATTAGAAGTGTGTGATGTCGTACATGTCTTAATTTATAAATCCATCATGAGCAGATATCTCCTCTACTCCAGTTGTCTCCCTCTTCCTCTCCCCTGAGCTCAGAGGTAGAAGATCTACTGCACTAAAGGTCTGAATTACTGAGAGAAGAAAACAAATGGATCTAGGTGCCACACCGTGTGTGTGAGCAGCCAAAATCTCATCTGGTACGTCTGGGGAGATATCAGAAGAGGAGTAATACTGAGTCTGGGCCCAATTAAAATTTTCATTCAGCTGAATTATTTATTGGTCCAAACAGCTGGAAACACTTAAAAACTCAGAGGTTTCTACTATCAGTCTGGCTTCTCAGCTTTTCTTAAATAATCAAGGATTTAGCTAAAATGGCTTCTCAGGCCAAGAACAAAACAAATGCTAGAGTTTAGTACTCAGAACCTTGTGCCCTGATTCCAGTCCCAGGAAGTTCACATCCTTCCATTCTGGCATCAGCCTGTCCTTGCAGACCTTGACCCCTATCATGGGTTGGAGTTTTGCAAGAGGAACAATAGAATCCAGGACACATTTGATAAGATTATTTTCTAATGGATCAGCCAAAACTCAGATACAGTGAGTGCAAGAAATCTGTCTACTCACTATGACCCAAGAATCCAGCTGAGGGCCTGAGTCCCACAGCAATGTACTCTGTGAGTCCAGGTGAAGACTGAGAGACTATAAAAAGCACCTCCCACAAGTTCAGCGGGAGGCCACGAGCCCACAACAAGGTCTCATGCAGCCCTGCTTCATGGATCTGTGCTGGGAGGGCCCAAAGGTCAGTGGTGGAAGCGGGGAAATTTATGTCAGTGGGAGCAGGCTGAGGGATCTGAACTGGAGCCAGGAAGCAGTGCTCAAGGTAAACACCAGAGCTCCCCCAAAAGCTTCTCCTAAATGAACAGTAGCCATTCTCAGCAACAATGAAGGTCTCAAGCTTCTTGTCCACCAAGAACAACCAAGTTTATCAGGAGAGCCAGCATGCCAAGGTCCTCCAGCAGAACAGCCCAAGAGAACCAGCAGCTGCCAACAGCTCCACCAGCTTCTACAAACAGCTGCCCTCAGAGTCTCTCAGCAGCTTCTCCAGTTCCGCCTCTCATGCCGCTGGCAGCCATGCTCAGGTGGGCCTCCCACGCCCAGTGCCAAGCTAGTTCCATTCAGCTGGGTGTTAACAAGTTCACCACCAGGGCAATCCACTACAGCCTTTCCCCCGACCCACACACGTAGAAAGACACCTTGAGGAGCATTAAAAAATCCATGGGTCTCATCAGAATGTGGTATGGGGCTGGGGAGATAGCTCAGGGGCACAAGTTCCTGCCTGGCAAGTTCAAGGTCTTGAGTTTGATCCCCAGTTCTGAAAAAAAAATAAATAAATAAAGTTATCTCATCAGAATGTGGTGGCAGAGGTCAGGTGGGGGCTAATGATGTCTTATTTTATTTATTTATTTATTTATTTATTTATTTATGGTTTATGTTATGTTATCGTGCTTCAGCCTCCCGGCTGCTGAGATTACAGGGATGTGCCACCACACCCAGCTTCAAGAGGTTTCAAATGAGATAAGACTTTGGAGGGGTGGAAAAGGGTCCAGGGAGCAATCAACTAGGAAAGACAGGGGTAAGAATAAGGGTCAGGTCTCTGGCTTTCCGGACAAGAGAAACCACTAGCTAAAGAGTAACCACCGTACTTGGCTTACTGTGCGCGGCATCTTGTGGGAGTAAACGGTCAGGGTGTTCTGTAAGTCTCACCCAGCCTGTGCATGGGGCAGTGACCGAGCTCATTTGCAGCCTCTGACTGCCACAGCCTCCCCTCCTGGTGTTACAATGCCAGGGTGGGGACGGCGGTAGGGTGTCTCCTAGAGGGGATTCCTAGGTTCTTTCTGTCCCAAACAAAGATTTCAATGAAACAGGCATAAGCAGTAGCAAATTTTCACATTTGCGTGTTGTTTGAGCCAAGTAAAAGTAAGAAAAAGGTACAAAAAAGTTTAAAAGTACACCTGTTCCGGTCCAGGCCAGCCTATCAGATCCCTGCTCCGGTTCTGGCGTGAAGCGCATTGCGGGCACTGGGAGTGTGCGTGCGCATGCGTGCGGATCTCATCTCACCTCCTTCCGCAGCCAGCTTTCGCTGCAGCGCATCTTCCTGTCTCGCTGCTCCTGCCCGGTGCCCGTCCTCCACGGCTGCCCTCATCCAGCAGTGATCTGGCCAGCCAGTGCCCTCTGCTCTGACTTCATGTCAACGTCCATTCTTCAAGGAAAGATCGGCTCTGTGAGAGCAGCAACTGTCGCCAGAAGCCCGAGCCTTGTTCCCCTGGCTAGCACGCTTGGGCAGCGTGGCTCGGGAGGAAGCGGTGGGTTCGGCACCTTTCTGAGTAAACGTAAAAGCTCTTCCAGCTACTAGTGGACCCTGCCACACACCCGTGCTGCCTGGGAAGCTTATGTTAGCTTTGGGTGCCTGGGCTCCAAATGGCATCAGCAGCAGTCCAGTCCTGCCCTGCAGCACAGCATGCAGTTTTCCTGAGACGGGTCTTCCCAGGCCTGTGGAGCGCATGGTGATTCGCTCCGGTTCTGGAGGCTCTGTCTTGTTGCCCTTAGAAAAATGATATGGTCCTCAGTTGATCTTTCTGCCCACAAGCCAACAGAGACACTCAAGCAAGCTGGAAATGGTGCCATGATTCCCTCAAGGCAGTTTGGGTTACTTATTCAGAGTGGGGAATATCGTAGGCAGCTGAATTACATAGAAATATTATAGGCCATTAGATAGGGCCAGGCCCTCAAAGACAACATGGAAGACAAGATGACTTCACAACTATAAACAGACACTCCTCCGTTGTGGGCCAGATCTCAAGAAAACAGTAAACAAATACAGCTACATACTTCCCTAGGGACGGACATCAGGGATTGATATTCTAAGTAGGTATCAGGCACCTTGAAAGGGCCCAATTGAGTCACTACCCCAACCCGAAACAGGAAGAGACTGGATTTAATCTATTTTACCTGAGCAATGGTGCTTGTAATCTCATTGGTCAACCATAGTTTTGTCCCACCTTATACCCACCTAACCGAGTTTCCCTGTCTTTTCCACAACCTTAAACCTGCCCCACCACATGGTTTTCCTTTATAAAAGTCCCTGGGAGAGACAGCTTCCTGGGAACAATCCGATGGGGACCCCCTCCTATTCCTCTCTCAGACAGGAGCTTTCTTTCCCCTAATAAATCTATTCTGCTCATAACCTCCATTTGTTCCTAAAATTCATTCTTCGTTTTCAGAGAACATGAACTCATCCCAGGTACTTTTCAGGTTGGGAGATCAGTTTTCCCTGTATCATTTGGAGGTAATTCACCCGAGATCAGTTTTTTCTTCCTGCATCAATTTGAATTCATATTTGTTTTTTCTTCTTTAACTTCCTTGTATATGCAAATATGTTTTATATTCTATTTTATAGTAATGCAAAATTATAAAACCTCAAAAAAATAAATAAATGATTACCTGGCAAATCCAGAAGTGGTGATGCAGGCCTGTGATCTCGATATTTAGAAGGCTGAGGCAGGAGGATCACTATGAGTTCAAGGCTAACCTGAACTATGTAGCAAGACCCTGTCTCAAAAAAAACTAAAACAAAAAAAGCACCTTAATAAGAGAAAAACCAGCCAAGTTGATGAACACACAGTACTTAGAAGGCAGAAGGAATTACGTCAGGGCAGTGGCTTAGAAAGGGGCTTCTGCGCCTTGCCTTCAACAGAGAGCAGTGACCTGGTGGGGAGCAGAGGCCCAAGGGGAAGAGCACGGGAAGCCACAGCAGGTGCCTGGAGCACAGGTACAGGTGAGGGAGAGGGCTCCTGCTCTGGCATCAGGCAGAGAAGCAGGCGGGCAGGGGCAGGGAGGGCTTTGACTTCCTCACTGTCTTGTGTTTACTTCTGACTGAAAAAAAGGTTTTTTAACCAAAGAGGCATCTTTGGGGAGGGTGCACCTGCTTTTTCTTGTTTCCTCTCCCATTTGTCCTGCATTTCCCCTAAGGCACATTCTCCACGTGCCCCTTCACACAAGCACACAACGCAGTGCCCGGCCCCCTTCTGTCAACCTTGGTCCCAGTCCTGTGGCTGCCACTCGGCTTTATCAGGTGAAGCAACTCCTGAGGACACCCTGGTAGTGACCACCTCACTGGTCACCCACAAACTCCCTAGACTACAGCCAAGTCCACTTCACCCTGAGATCACAGACTACACCGCCGTGGGCAAGGCAGAGGCAGAACTCACACCAAACTCTCCTGTCTCCTCGGTGAACAGCTACCTTTCCCCTAGGTCTCCATTCAGGGCCCCAGCCATTGCAGACCCTGTCCTGTACCAAACTAATCTATCACTTTCACCTCACGTTTCACTTTAGTTCTTAAAACCTATCAGAAGTGATGCTGAACTTGGTGGTGCACCCCTGTGTATTCCCAGCACTCGGAGGCTGAGACAGGAGGATCCCTGACCAGCCTAGGCTGCTCAGTGCACTCCAGGCCATCCTGAATTGCATAATAAGACCCTGTCTAAAAATCCAAGAAGAACAAAATGAAAGCTACAACTGTATCAGAAGGTATAGTTAGATATTAACACGAGTCTCTATTACTTTCTGCTGCGTTGCTCTGCTGGTGAAAAGATGAGGGAATGTTGTCCACTTCCTCCCCGCTGGCACCTAGTGCCCTGGATCACAGTGGGAATTCAGTGACTCTTTGCTAAACTGATGAATAATGGTGTAGGTCAAACTCTAAAGAAAAATCTCTTTCAAAAATGACATAATGTACTTCCTCTCCCACCCGCAGAGGAGGAAGTGGTATGGGAACATCAAAGGCTATGAACACGTATGTGACCACTCTGGACAGCCGGCTGGGGGCTGGGTAGGGACTGGGGACTGTCCCAGCCTGCTGCAGGAAGGGAACTTCCAGGTCATAGGATGGGAAACTGAGGCCAGCTAGGGCCCTTGATTGGAGGAGGTAGAGAGGGAATACACAGGTGGGTACCAGACATCTCTGGCCTGAACTCTAGTGGTCCTTTTGGGGGTCAAATGGGCACACAGCCTGAGTGGACCCAAGGCCAGACCCGCTTGCCTGAGTCTGGGGAGAGGATGACCATCGAGTGCTGTAAGTGCAAGACTACAGAAGCTCACCTAAGCCTGCTGGTGTGAGGTACCCCTGCGGTTCTCAGCCCTGGGGAGGCTGAAGCAGGAGGACAGTAACACGTCGCAGACCAGCCGAGGCTACTGGTGCTTTCCTGCCAACCTGGACTACCTACTGAGATCCTATCTCAAGCAAGCAAACAAACAAACAAATAAATAAATAAATATAAAATCAAGCTGATAGCAAGTAACCTAGTTGTCTGCTTCATAACATCTAGCATTCTTTAAAGGCAAATAACAAAATTTCAAAAGTCAACAACATGGCATGTATAAGGTTTAACAAGGTTAATAAATATAGAAAAAAAGATCAATAGAATATGATAGATAATCAGGAGAATAGTCAGCCAGTGGAAACAGCCAGCCTTGATGACAGAGCTATCATGCAAGAGTTTTTATACTATGATGGTGATGCTCATGTGAAAGTAAAATATAAACATGGTGAGAAGAAATAAACTGTGAAGAGAACCATGTGGATAATGAAGGGCTGAGGAGCAAAGAGAACAGCAACGTGGGTGGCTGGAAAGTTCTCTAGTCAGACCTACAGCAGAGGAGGCACCAGAGGAAAAAAGACGGATGAACCTGAAGATGCAGCGAGGTAAGGCATCAGCTCAGTCTTCGGAAGAAGAGCCGCAAAGCTCTCCAGCACAAGTGACCAGCGTGCCAATACCACGTAGCTGTCTGTGTGATTGGAGGGGAGGGAAAGGACACAGACACACATGCACCACACCAGTGGACATTGCACCTCCACTGCTAGATGTCTGAAATTAAAGGTGCTACAGCCAGAGAAAATAGGGGATGATGATCAGAAATATCACAGACATCATCAGAAACAAGGCCAGTTAGAAGACAGGACTGCAGGGCCGGTGAGATATCATGTCACAAGTGCCTGCCTGGCATGCACAAGGTCCTGAGTTTAAACCCTGATCCCACAAAAAAAAAAAAAAAAAAAAAAAAAGAGCACAGTGGCCTGGTTTTTTTTAAATTTATTTTTACTTTTTTTTTCAGAACCAGGGATCGAACTCAGGACCTTGCACTTGCCAGGCAGGTACTTGTGCCACGGAGCTATCTCCCCAGCCCCAAGTGGCCTGGTTTAATCCCTAGTGTGCTGTGACAGTCCCACCCCTGGGGTGCACTGAGATGGCTATTGAGACTGGGTGTGGCAGTGCACACCTGTAACCCCAGCGCTTGAGAGGCTGAACACAGGAGTTTCACTATGAGTCAGATCTATGTAGTGAGACTCTGTAGACCCTGTACTAAATACAAAGGAAAAAAAAGGCAAGAGAGCAGCATGCTCGCTAGGCATACTGGAGCACACACGTAATCCCAGCAGGAGACAGGAGGACTGCTAGGAGTTTGCCCCAGCCTGGACTCCAAAGTGGGCTCAAAGCCAGTCTGAGCTACATACTGAGACCATGCCCTAAAAAAAAAGAAAAGAAAATTGCATCCTTAAAGTAGCAAAATAAAATAGCCACTGACCTAAAGTTACACATTATGTATCTAGTGAAAAAAAAAAA
>PVKN010008505.1:0-25077 GCA_004027915.1 Capromys pilorides
GAGCCCCCAGAAAGATATATTTATCTCTTGGTCTCCATTTGTAAAAATAAAACCTTGGTTTTTAGCTACTTTCTAAATAATACATTGTTTCTAAGCCTCACTTTTATAACTCTTAATATGCCAGTGTCAGAGGCAATACTTGGGGAGTTTATTTATGGATTATTTGAAATGCCTAAGCTGTCTTTCAAGGGCTTCTCCTCTGGACAGAAACCACTGCATTTGCCTATAGTTGAAAATCATTTGACACCATCTTTGCATCCAAGCAACATTCCCTCGCTCTGACCGAGCTGCTCTCTTGCACTAACAGGAGTGAAGCCGGGCCTGCCGCCTGCACGACTCCAAGGGGAGGGAGAGTGGGAGAGTTAGGAAGTGGCTCCCGTTGGCAAGAGGGCGCCTCTTCCCCCCGTGGTAGCCTCCTTGAGCCTGCCCCGCCAAGCTAGGAGGCATAAATGATAAGCAAAGCTGTACAAGGCATACGCTGTGGTCACAAACACAATGGGGGAGCAGGTGACAAAAGAGAGAGATGGGGATGACAGAAGGGACAGAGAAAAAGAGGTGGAGAGAGAGGGGCTCCACAATGAAGCAAGCCAGTTAACTTATGGGCAGCTACCCAGGGTCCTGCGGTGAAGGGTTTTTCACTGTGAGGCTCTGTAAAAGCTCAGATCTGTATGCTGGAACTGGAACTGCTGACTAAAGGGAAGGGACATGTGGTGGCTTAAAATGCAGTTTCTTTGCCTCTACTAACTCTTCCCACAACGTCACAGGGTTGCTGCAGTGGGCGGGACACAAGCATCACTGCTGCGTGGCCATCAGAGCAGAGGACATGGGTCTCCCCTGTACCCCAGGAGTTCAGCCTGGAAGGTACATACAGCCTAATAATATGGCAGTGCCAGGACTCTGGGAGGGTCCTGAGCCACAGAGAGCCCTCGTCTGCTCTGACGCAGAGCCCTAAGCCCAGATGCAGCCTCCCTTCTCATTTATTTATTTTCTTATTGGTTTGGTACCAGGTCTCTCTACGCAACTTGGACTCACAGTGATCCTCCTGTGTCAGCCTCCTCAGGGCTGGGATTACAGGTGTGCAACACCATGCCCAGTTTCAGGGTGCCATGGCACCTCCAGGATTCTAGGCTGGCTGGCATGTGGTACTGGGGATCAAACCTGGGTCCTTGCACCTGCCAGGCAGGCATTTAGACCAAGCTGTCTCCCCATCCTGTGCCCTCCCTTCTCACACAGCAGAGGTGCAGGGTCTTCACCGAGTGGCGGCCCACTGAAGACCCACTATATGACAATCACAGTTCACTAGAAACGTCTTCTTTCTCCAGCTACCGACACTAACATTTTGTTGAGTCCTTACTCAAATGTTTGTGTTGCCCCAAAAATAACTTGGCTAGAAAATAGCCTTGAAAACTAGCAATCAAAGATGCTACTTACAGAGGAGCCACGGAGTGGGGGGGGGTTGGGGGGAGGTAAGGCAAGGCAAGGACAGCATGGCCGGGGCTGACATGCTTAAACTCCAGTTTTCGAGGGTAATTATTTTCCGGCTAGGTCTTATTTTCAGGCAAGGAAGGTATGTATCAGCTAGTGTTTTAGGTACTGGACATGCATTATTTAATGTAATTGCTAATAAGCTGCTTTTCTCCTTTTCATCTGTCCAAACACTCCTTTGATTTAGAACTTGTTATTTCAAATTCCAACAAACTGTCTGCTACTATGTTTAATTAGGTAACTTGCCTCTCCTCTCTTTCCTTAATTAATATAACAGTATTAACAGAACATACTGTGTCAGCCACCACTGCAGACTAACAGGGAATAAGATGAGCAAGGTAACTTCCCCTGAGAAACCCATTTAACATTACGGGGAATGTGAAGAGTTAACTGAGTGCATTTATTCACGGATCCATGAGACACACACACACACACACACACACACACACACACACACACCCTCTTTTAGAGCTGGCTGGATCTCAGAGGTCAATCAGATAGCCTTTGTGTTCCAGATGCTTAAACCAAGCTCAGTAGCTAAGAAACTTACCTATGGCCCGCAGCTAGCTGTGACCACACTGCGACTAGAACCTAGCTTTTTCCTTCTCCTGGCCTGCACTAATGTGTCTCCAAATTGCTTGTAACAATGTATGTGCTCAACAAGGTTCGGCTCTAGAGCTCACTCGATAAGTCAGTCACCCACGAGGCGCTGTTAGTCCTCGCTCACACCAACTGTAACCTGGCTACCAGAACAGCAGCTTTTCTCTGAGGTCAGGCTACAAGTGCTCAGAAGTACAGCTGCCAGACAGTTAACTTCTGCCCGAGGATTCTGTAACACAGCTGATTTCTCCTCACTTCAGATTCAGTTGTGAACAAGAAGCCCACCTAAGTCCAAACCAAAGACCTATACTCGGCAGCAAAGCATACGTAAAACTTGGAGTGATTCTGGTGAAAATGCAGAGTACAGAAGCGTCAGAATCTGAACTACTTAATTGGTTAGATCCAGTGTTCTGTGCAAAGGAGCCATCTGTCAAGCAGTGAGGGATGGCAGCCTCCTCTGGGACAGCTTCAGGTCCTCACTGTGACAGAGCTGGGGGATGACCAGACAGAGCTACATTAAGATGGGACATCCTAAGAATGCATCAACTCCAGAGCTGTCCTCATGCTCTGAAAAGATCTTGTCAGCCTCAGTTCTGTCAGTGAATGGAGTCTTCTGCTTAAGTGATAAGCTTATCGCTTGCTCCAATACCAACATCTGTAACAAGTGGCTTGGTACTTCCACAAACGAAAATCTCTGCAATCTTTAGATATGTTTCCTTGTGATCTTATTTTCTTCTCTGAAAGAAAACAACTGAAATATAAAATGTTAGCAAAAGTCCTTGTGCAAAGAACAGGGCTGAGAGAAAGTGAACATGAGAGAGTATAGCCCAGAAGCACTGTGGGAAACACTGCTGAGGCAGTAGGGTTCTCATATGCAAGTATGAATCCCGTAATAGGGACGGTTTTGGGTTAATGGCAAATGAATAAGCAAATTGCATAGAAAAGAGATTAGGAAAACACTGTCTTCTGAGTAGCCTCAGACAAAGAGGCCAGACGTCTCCCCAGGCAACCACTTCCTGGTCACCAGCATCTCTAGCACAAGAGAACATATCACACAATTTCCCTGAGTAATTATTTTCTTAAATTGGTGCCAGAAAAATCTCATTTATTCTCTCAGGAGAATGTACTTTGGGATTTCTGCCACAAATTAAATAGTCTAGATGAGCTTTAAGAAAGATCATTTAAGGATAGTAACACACACATACACACACACACACACACACACACACACACACACACACAACCCAGAGAAACAAATACCAAAACACTATCAACTATACTTGCAGAGAGCCTCTAAGGAAGAGCTTGACCCAAGTATCAACAGCTAGATCTCTGGTTCGCATGGCCAAGTTTGTCCTTTCCACTAAGGTCTCAGTATTACAGGTGCCCCAGGAAAGATGTACTAGAGGAATGAATCCCTGAGCATTTTGAGGGAAGGAGGCCAGGTTCTACCACTTCCAACTCATCCCTTGACCCAGAAAGCAGGGCCACGAAACAGGACTGCTGGTTTGGAGCTTAGCCCGAGTCTGTCGTGCAGCCACACTGTAGCCCACCATAGCCTCCAGGGGCCCTCACGTCCAGACTCACTGAAGGGACACTGTTCCAGAGTCCTTTCACATGTGCACACCACCCTTGAGGGGTAAAGTCAGGGCTGAGAAGGAAAAGGATGGCCCCTCCATCAGATCACAGCCGTCTCGCTCCTGCCCCATCATTCAGCTCCTTTATGCTTCCCTCCCCTCTCCTCGCTTCCCCTCCATTTCCCCTTCTCCCTCCCTCCCTTTCTTTCATAAAAAGAAGGTTCTTCCACTAGCTTTCCATCAGGTTCAATAGTTCTCTTGCTACCAAATCCTAAAGCTTTGAAGGCCAAAAAAAAGGCACAACCCATTAAAATATGATCACAAATCACATGAGAAATACTTCACAGCAAACATCTAGAATTTTAAATAAAACAAACCCAAACCACATAGGAAGGAAACACCTTCAATTGTATTAAGAAACTCATTTGAACTTGAATATTAATAATAGCCTCATTTACTCTATGCATGTAAGGCAAAACAAACACAATATGGGACAGCAATTTACAACAGTGATAATGACGCGAGCTGGTGGCTACCACTTCATCAGTGCCATCGCACGTCAACTGAGCTTGCAGCTTATTCTTTCGTGTGTCTTATTTGTGAGAGAAGGGAAGTTGGGCTGGAAAAGAACAACCTGTGGAACATAAGGAACACATGCTGAAGCCAGTTTGCAGAGTGCCCTTGAGCTTCAGCAACAGCAGCGTAAAGCAAGTAAGTCAGCAAGGGGGTGGCTGGGTTGGAATGCCAGCCTCTCCACACACTGGCTGCTCATTTGTGAGCCTTACTCCTTTGCCCACAAAGCTGTTCATAATAAATATTAGAAAGCCCTCGCCTGGGCTCTGTCATAGAAGAGAGGGATGCAGATGTGACCACAGGGCAGAGGTACTGCATCCATGGAGAAGCAGCCCCGACTGAGTCTCTGAAGGGCCTGTGACAGTGTGAGAGACCCCCGCACAATGAATTGGCTCCAAAGTGAAAAAGCAGCTACAGAATTGAAAAAGGTCAGTTCACTGTGCCTGGAAAGTTCCATCTGAGCCTTTGCTAGGATTTGGTTTAACAGTGCATGTGTGCGGTGCATGATGTGTGCAATCTCATGTGGCGCTGCCTCATGTACGTGTCTTTATTCTTTTTTAAAATATTTTTTTGACTTTTAAAAATCTTTAATTAATTAATTAATTAATTTGGTGTAGGGTCTCGCTATGCAGGTCGGACTCGCACTCAAGACTTCTACTGATCTTCTGGTCTCAACCTCCCCAGCGCTGGGATTGCAGGCGTGGGCTACCACACCCAGTCCTGGGGTAGCATGGCACGCAGTACCAGGGATCAAACCTGAATCCTTGCACTTGCCAGGCAGGCACTGAGACCGTTGAGTACCTTCCCAGCTTTTATTCTTTTTAAAATTCCTTTCCCTCCTTTCCCTCTTTCCTGTACCCATCTCTTGATCCTCTTGCTTTTTGGTGCATGCTTGCAATGCATATGGTTTTACATACACTTATGGATTTATACTGTGGGTGGCACTATACATGTTTTAATCCATTTGATATGGTATGGAGTGGGCTTCCAAAGTTTAAGTCCTCAGACACCCTCAAATGTCGCCATCTGATGGACAGAGCACTCCTACTCTATGAGTTAACAGTAAAATGGAGACTGAGACACGCCCCCACTGCAGGTCTTTCTTCGTGCATCTGACGATGCCTTTAGAGCACGGTAGGTTTGGCTTGTACAGCTGCGGATCAAACCCAGGTTCCCTGCACCTGACTGCATTTGCCTGAGCAGACACTTAAACAAGTGTGCCAATCTGCAGCTCCCCCCCTCCCCCAACAGTGGCCTTGTGACACAGCAAAGAAAGCAGCATCTTTGAGCTTCAGTTTCTCAATGAGAACAAACATGAAGAACAAATAGCCCTGCAGGAAGGTTTGAGAACTGAGTAGAAAGTAAGACTGAGAAGTAGTTCAAAGACTGACAGAGGGCTGGAGAGATAGCAGTGTAAGTGCCTTCCTGGCAAGCACAAGGTTCTGAGTTCAAATTCTGATACCAAACAAATGAATAAATAAAAAGGGCTGGCAGAAATGAAAGTGTTAGCTGCTTAAATACTTGTTGTGCATGGAACTCAGTGCTTCTCTTCCACACTGCAACCGCTCCCCACAAGACCCTCACATGAGAAAGCTCTGCTGTCCTCGTGGTAGACAGATAACCCCAATGGGCAAACTCACACAGAAACCACAAAAGTTCACCGGCCAGTACCTTGAGACTTACTCCAAAAAGACAGGTGTACTAATTAGTCAGGACTGGTACAGCTGCACGCAGTACCTAGGACCTGAGACTCAGAAGAGGAAAGCGTAAGGGACCAGCCTTGGCTGCCTCAAGGCAGAGACCTCATGGTCAGGGTGTGGAGGAGCAAAGCTGCTCTGGTTGCGGCAGCCCAGAAGGGTGTGGAGCAGGACACAGCCAGGGCCTCCAAGGCCACACCTCTGGGACCCACCCAGGCCACGCTTCATTAATCTACTAGGCATTGCTCTCTTTTTCATTCATTAAGTTTACTGGCAGGGCCTGTGAGATGGGTCAGCGGTCTAAATCGCCTGCTTAGGAAAGCTTAGGCAACCACAGGGACCGTGGTTAGATCCCCAGCACCACATGCTGTGCCAGCACCACCCCCAGGGCAGGCTGAGCCTGCCATTAAAAAAAAAAAAACAAGTTTACTGGCAGGTTTCAGGTGCACACAATGATCACACTGATTACAGGGAGTCTGTACCTGTGCATGATGTCACTTGATTCTATTTCCCCCTCTACCCCCCGCCCTTCCCTCCCTTCAACCCCTTTTCCTGTCCTTCTTTACGGAAGCTTTGTTTCCATTTTTCCTTCTTGTCATTTTTTTCTCCTATCCCCCAATTTCCCTTCCCATGTGAAATTTCTTAATGCAAGGAAGTTGACAATGAGGATTAACATTCACAAGTTGTTTTTTTCTTTTTTTTTTTACTGTGGATTTTTAAAATATACTTAAAAATCAAACTTTTTCAGATAGTATCAGTCTTTTGTTTTTTTTATGTATTTAGCACAGGGTCTAAAGGGTCTCACTACATAGACTGGACTCATAGTGATGGTCCTGCTTTCAGCCTCCCAAGCACTGGGATTATAGGCACAGCACATTGGGGACTGAACCCCAAGTCCCTGCATCTGCCTGAGTAGGTGCTTTACTCCCCTGCCATCTGGCCAGTCCCAGATAGTACTAGTCTTAAGAAGAAATTACCTTCTTTTTTTTTTTTTTTTTAAATGTTATGGCTGGCTCAGCCTGCCCTGGGGGTGGGGCTGGCACAGCATGTGGTGCCGGGGATCACTGAGGTCCCTGCAGTTGCTTAAGCTTGCCTAAGCAGGCACTTTAGACTGCTGAGCTATCTCGCCAGCCCAAGAAGAAATTACCTTCTATTCGCCCTAAGAATAAGAAATTGGTGACCTCTCAAATTAAATTAAATTTTTCTCTTATAGACACTGTACAAAACGCTTTAACCCTCCAAGCTAGTAATGGTAGTAGGTAAAGGGGGAAAATGAATTCAAGTTAGAAAAGACAGAATTATGTAGCATGGCATAGAAATATACCCCATGAAGCAATATGATTTCCATTTCTGTCCTTATTCTCTTTTGCCACTCTGCTCACAGCCACCCACTTGGGGGACAACTGTGATAGGACTGAGGGTGATATGGCCACATTAAAAGTGACCCAGGAGGGAGCTCACAGAACTGAAGAGGAGTAACAACAGTCATAAACTTCTGCAAACAAAAACTGGGTGCTTCAGATGTGTCACTCGAGAATGAGACCCTCCCTCTGGGTGTGAGGTTTCCTTCGGGCCTCACCACAGGATGCATTAAGATGACATCCAGTGTGTTCCAAGAAAACAAGAAAACAAACTACAAAAAGCTGAGCACGGCGAAGAGTGAAAACCTACTAAAAATACTTTTAAAAGATTTCAAACATGAAATCATATTTACAAAATAATGACTTACGCATAGAGCGACTCAGAAACATATGGCTTATATTTCCTTCAAAATACATTCAACTTAAAAAAATTAGGGGGAGTCTTACTTGGCAAATGAGCTTGGTCTGAAATGCAGAGCACTGAAAAAGAAAGAAATTCTGTCACCCCGTACTCATGCTGGCCCTCCTCTGGCGCTTTCCTCAGTGCCTGTCATTGGCCACAGCACCCATTACCTAAGAAACTTGAACAGCCACCTTCAAGGTGGTTTCAGCCTCTTCTCCTATTTAGGCAAAGTATTCAGTATGTTTACAGTGAATGACTCTTCCTCACCTCCAATACCACAAGGATCAAAAACAGCATTTACTTTTGGAAAAAAGATTGTAATATCTTAAGTCTAGAACAAATGGCAACTGCATCTTTCCAACAAATGGGTACAGATTCAGGTATAGGGTCGCTTTTCTATGTGTTTTTAAAAACTTCATTAGGAACTAATCAGCACTAACTGCCAGCCTTTCCCTATCCCACCAACTCCACCCTCTCACTATACTATGGTTGCCAACATTTGTACTATAAAGGAGCTAGTATCTTTGCACGTTCTCGTTCCAGAAGGTGCCCTCAAACATTTCAGTCTAACCTAGTGCATGGTTCTGACAATGCTGAACCTGTTTTTTAGATGAGGAAATTAAGAGCTGAAATTCAGAAAAAGCCCACACAGAGAACTAGTCATTCTGCAGATAGGCAGAGTACTTTTCTGCCTTGGCAACTCTAACTGCTTATTTTGGCTAATTTTTAGCAGCCATGCTCTCTACAATGCATGCTCCCCACTCAGGAATCTTCCATTCTTCTAGGACCAGAACAAAGGCCACATGCAATCCTTGAACACTCAGCCTGCAACTGTGGGAATGGTCAGTGGGACTAGGCTGCAGCCTTCAATTATTCAACGAAATCCTAATGATGGTGCTTCTGTGCAAGCATTCAGTGGCTGGGATTTGAGCTCATCATCCACTGATCTTAAGGCCAATTATATCAGACAGTCTGAGTGTGCTTGGTCAGACAATTAATGGGCCTGGGGAGCAAAGCTGAGGCTTTGCTGAAGAACTCCTGACCATGGACTGCCGCTTCAGCATGGTCCCACAGATCCGGCCCAATTCAGCCTGCCCTTGGCTTGCATGGTCAGCTCCCATAACTGGCCAAGCCAGCTCCCTGTGATAACATGACACAGATCTCCCACAGCTGTGACCTGGTTGGTTCTTGACCAGTACATCAGGTAAAGGCTCTTCTGTGTTCTTAAGCGTCTACATAATTCTTACCCTATTTCTAATTGATTTGTGGTACTGTAACTGTAGGCAGACTCGTCTCAGACATTGTAAACCACACAATACTGTCTCTTACATTTGAAAAATTATTTGCTGGAAGAATTATATTATGCAGGGCAAGACAAGAAGGTGTCTCACCCTCTCATGAGATGAGTAAAGCTAGTACAAAATGCTCATGGAGAAACAGAATTAGTAAACAGAACTAGGTTGATCACAGCCCCTGAGGCAATTTCACCAAGGAGGTGCAGTACTACTGTCACCTAAACACAGGTGTTTCTCCTCATGGCACAGGTCACACCTATGCATGCAGGACATGAAACACTACTGGGCCACCCACTGAATGCTGCTTGGTCACATTTAGTCTTCTCTCCTACCAGTGTGACAACAACATTCACATTTCCCAAAGCTCCTGGGGGCCTCCTATGTGCACCTCTACTCCTGAAAACCCTTCTGTCATTACAACAAGTATCACGCTACGGAGCAGAGCACTGCCTCAACAATGACTTCTAAATAAATTGATCAGAAGGAGCCAACCCTGCCGCCACTTTACCTTTGGGCTTCCGGCTTCCAAAAATATGAGAAATGTGTTTGTGTTGCTTCAAACCACTCAGTTTGAGATGGTTTGTCATGGCATTCCTAGGAAAGAATACAGGTAACAAAGGCAGAGGCAGGAAGACTAATGTTCTGATCCAATATTATAGGTCAGAAGAATGAAAGATTGCTAAGTTATTATCGATGCTAAAAAATATCACATGCAGAAATTGTAAAAATTTTTTGACTTTGATATTACTGATTCAGGCTAAATTATATAAATCTCTGGATTCAACAAATATCTAAAAGCCCACCTATGACTCTGGTATAGTTTGTTACCAGGTCATGAAGTTATGGATGGAAAAACTTTTATAAAGCATGGTAGTATTTATGCTGAGTTAAAACACTTGTTAGGAAGCATTAATGGAATGCACTCACGGGGGTGTGGGGCCACCTCACAAAGAAGGGAACCATTTTTTACAGTAGTCCACAGAGTGGCTTCCACACTGGCATCTCAGCACTAACTGGTAATCTACTAGAAAAGCAAATTCCTAGACCCCACGCAGATCCACTAAACCAGGCAACTTTGGTGGTGGGGTCCAGGTGGGGCCCAGCTGCGGTTCTCTAAGTTGAGTGGGCACCAGAATCATGCGCAAAACTTTTCAAACACAGGATCCTGGGATTCACCTCCAGAGTTTTTCATTCAGTAGGTCTGGACTGAGATCTCAACATTTACATTTATAACATTATAGCTTTCAGAGGTAGTGCTCTAGATTTGTACTAGACAATGACTATTTAGATTGGAATGATTTACATCATGTAAAGCCAGAAAAATTCCGTTCTGCAGTTGTACTACACACATTCCAAGTGCTTGGCACTTGCAGCTACCGCACTGGACAGAGGAGATGAGCAATGTTTCCATCGCTGCAGTAAGTTCTGCTAGCCAGGGCCACTCCAGAGCTGCCGAGGAGGACCCCTAAGAGAATCCCTTCCATAAGCGTCAGATATAATAGACAGAGAAAAGCAGCTATTTCATAGGACAGCCCTAAGTTGCAGAGCACAAGCACAGGTAGTTCAAAGCACAGGCACTGCTTGTACTTTGCCTGCTGCTCACCTGGGCAACAACCTGCACCTCTAGGATGAGTGGTACTGGGAATGTACTTATTTAATCTAGTAAACTCCTGAGACTCTGAAAGCCAACAGCAGTAATAGGGCCTATGCTGGCTATCATGTTTTTTTTCTCTTGAACAGGAGGAGAGGTAGAAGAGATTAAGAAACTCATAGCCTGAAAGTGTACAGTACCTGTTTTTAACTATGGTAGATCAAGAGGCAAAAGCAGAAAGTCTATGCTGAACCAGTAACACCCTATTTCCTGAAGTAGCTCTTGTCAAAGGTAAAGCTCAGTTCTATAATGCTAAATCCATTGCTCAATTCTTAGTCTGCATGTTACCAGCCTATAGGGGGAGGCAACTGGCACAGCTGAATACTTCTTTCTCCTAGAAAAATTACCATCTTCCAAAACCTTACATACTCTTCTCAGTTTTTTGCCCTATTTCGCTATTTTCTTTTTGCTCTAACAGGTGAATATGGGGCTGGGGAGATAGCTCTGTGGCACAAGTGCCTGCCTGGCAAGTGCAAGGTCGTAAGTTGAAGCCCCGGTCCCACAAAAAAAAAAAAAAAAAAAACACCCAGGTTAATATGTCAGGCTTGCATACTCACCCCTCGATTGCCTTCTCTATCTATACCCACTCCCTATAGTGATTTCATCCACTTTCCTGAACTGACATGATGGAGCAAATCCCTCCACCACGTGACGCTGATAGGCCCTTAGCACACACAGCCCCAACACCAAGCTGCGAGTCTCTCCTCCAGACCTGCTCTAGCCATGTGCCCATTAACGGCAACTCCAACTGTCTAGTGGCCTTGGCCAAACACCTCAGTGGTTCCCTACTTTCCCTTTTCTCACAATCACATCCATTAAAACTGCTTTGCTTACCAAGAAGCTGACCTTTGTGCTCCCGCCCCAGTGCCCACCACCTGAGCATGGGCCTTGATTACAGCAAGCAACTGCTGCTTGGTCTTCCTGCTTCTGCCTTTGCTGCCTGCATCCATTGCTAGGGAGGCCGTAACAAACCGTCACAAACTGGGTTGTTTAGAATAACTGAAACTAATTTATAATATTTTTGAAAGCCAAAATCAAGGTATTGGTGGGGTTGGACCCTTCTAATGAGTCAAAAAGAAACCATTTCATGCCTCTCTAGTGGTCCTTGGCTTGAGGCTACCCTACCAATCGGGGTGTCTTGTCTCTTATCAGGCTACCTCTTGCTGGATTTGGGTCCTACTCTAATCCAGAATGATGTCACTTTGAGATTCTGATGATCTCTGCAGACTTTTATTCCAAATAAAGTCACATTTTGAGGTTCTAGGTAGGCATATCTTCTAGAGAATAACTTCCAACTCATCATGGTGGCCCACACATTATTTGACACAGCTGCCACAGTGATCCCCTTAAAGTCTCATCTTAGAGGAATCAAGGTCCCCAGACCAGACCAAGACTATATGACCTGGTTTTGTACCTTTCTCTCATCTCCTATCATCTAGTTATACATAACGAACTTGGATTTTTACACTGGCTCACTTGACTAGTGGAGGGAGAAAGAAGAGCAAGGAAGGACTGGAGACACTCGGGGTTAACATCAAGACAACTTTGTCATACACTCAGGAGGCAACGCTGGACAAGAAAGAGTTGGGGAGCTGGAAAGGACTTAGCAACTCCATTTCACAGACTGCAATTGAGATGTCCTTGAATAGGTTTACGTATAATTTTAGAAGTGCAGGATCTGGGCTGAGGACATAAATGTGGAAGTTGCTGGCTTATAAATAGTAACTAAAGCCTTGTGAGAAGTGAGGACCTAGAATTCCATTATTAGAAGAGCTGATATTTACAGGGAGAGGGCAGCAAAAAGAGAATGAGGAAAGAGAGCAAAGCAGCAGCAGAAAAGCCAGGGGAAGTGTGGCAGTGTGAGAGGGAGGAAAAGGAGGGAGGGAGTTGCAAGGAGGGAGTGGTTCATGATGTGGCATAAATCTGGGGAAGGACGGTCACCACATGCCTCCCTGATCCTGGGGTCACAGCAGGACTTAGCCAGAATTATTTTATGAGAGTAACAGGGTCAGCAAGAGGGCTAGCACAGTGCAGGTAAGAGTCAAAGTTGAAGATGTGAAGACAGCTCTTTGGAGAAATACAAACGTAAACAGGCAAGGATTGAAAACTGCAAGATAGTTATGGATGACTGGTGTCACCCTCCCTCAGGACATGAAGAAGAAAGGAATAATCAATGCTAAAATACTTTTGTAATAGGAAGGGACTGGTGTCAGGTTAGTTAAGAAGCAGAGAAGCTCCCTGCCCAGCTGCTTGGACGAGGGCTGAACTATGGAGGTAAGCACGGTACTGGGAGTTCATAGTTTTCATGGTGGGAGGCTGAGGGCCTTGCCAGCCAGACTGTATTTTGGGGGGGAAGTCTAGCATGGCTGGGATGCTGGGATGTATTTAAAATCGGCTCATCCTGCTTGGTTAGGCCATGTTCTCTACTTGGGCTCAACTGCCAAATTCAGGTCCAAGAAACTTGGTACACAGGCTACCCAACTGAGACGGAAGACAAGTGTCCATCTGTTTACCTGTCTTTTCTGTATATCTACAAATAAGTAAAACAAGGGGCGAGAGGTCTAAGCAGGACAGGAAGGAAAGCAAGGTGAGAGGGAAAGAGTCTACGAACTGAGAAGGGGACAAGGAACACTTGCAGTTGACTATTCAGACCTCAGGGATCACCAGAGATAGTAAAAAACTTCTAATATTAAAAGCCAAGAATGCTACTGGACTCCAGGACTATGTACTGGACTCCTACATACAGCCCTATATTTTATCAAAGAGGATCAAAGAACATTTGACACTGAACAAGTTGGATGCAAGGACTGTAGCGCAAGAGGTACCATTCCACATCTGCATGCTGTGTCACTTAATTATGTCTCAATACGGGTCCTACACAAGTCTTACCTGGTTTATTCACTACCTTTTCTAGTCTTAAGTTACTCTCTAGCACAGTAATTCTCAACTAGGGATCTCCAGAAAACAGCTGGCAATGGTGGAGACATTTTTGGCTGACACCAACTGGAGGAGAGAGTAAGGTGTAAGAAGCCAGAGATGCTTCGCAATCCCTACAACTCATAGGTCACTCATCAAGTCCTCCAGGGAACTGCCCAGCTCAAGGCAAAGAATCACTGCTCTTGGAAACGAAAGCATTTGAAAACTAGGCTATTTATATACATTAGAGAGAACACAACCTAAATTTTTGTTTTGTTTTTTGAGACAGGGTCTCGTCATTTTTCTTTCTTCTCTTTTCCTTTTTTTTTTACAACCTAACTTTGGATCAAAGCAGCCAACCATCTTCAAATATTCTGTACTACATATCTACTAATAATCTAGATAAATTATTTCTATTTTCAGAAAAGGTATTAAAAATGAGTGCATGAAAAGTACAACCACTAGCTACATAGGAAAACATAATGCATGTATCAATACCTTCCACTCCTCCCTAGTTTGACTTTTCTCATTTTCTTGTTTATTCCTTTCCTGGAAGACTATAGTCTCTGACTTCACCTGTCCCTGCATACTGGAAAATTAAATCAATTAAATTCCAACCACAGATCAATTTTGATGAAATTCCTTTAATTGGTAGTAAATGTTAAAGTCTATGGTGTTAGTAAGATGGCCTTTTGCTCATATATAGAAGTGATTAAAGACTAGGCTGAGATTAAATTCTAAGCAGAGTAACATAATTAACAAATGTATGAATGAGACTTCTTTTCACAGTTCTACTGTCAGGGCTAATGACTTGTATTAATTAGAACTGTCAACACATGAATATCCTTGCTACAGCGACTTCCTATGGTAAAATATGAGACTTGTAAATATGAAGACACTTGGAAAAATGCAAAGACTCATTCATTAGCATCTCTAAATGATGTGGAAGCACTGAGCGCACAAAGAACCCTGGGAATTGATGGTAAATAGATTCCTGGTTAATGAATTCACTATTTGTTCTTCCTTGCTTAGGCGGTAGTCTCGGTTCAGCCTTGGGATGAAATATCTAATAGTCATTACTTGAGAAGGATCACAGCAAGAAGAAAGTATTTTGTAGGTTTCTGGCAAAACGGAGAGTCTAAGCTGACCAGAAGGGAGGTCCCATATCCTCTCTAATTAGCCCAAACTGAACTGAAAACGTTTAAAGAACTGCTGATATGATAAGGAAAAGCTGGTATAGGGACTGAAAACCAGAGTTTGAATATCAATTTTAACTTGGAGAGACCTTGAGTAAGTGGACAAATCATTTAGCCTCTTGTCTCCTCTTGTGAAAAACAGAAATAAAAGGTTATGGTGAATCGTATGCTTGTTAATACGTGCAAATTACACAAGGTATGTGCCAGTTGTCATGTTTTCACCATCATTATCTGCGATGGAAGTGGAGAAGTAAATATTTTTAGAACTACACCACCTGAATAATGTGCAGAATGATTAAAACTCTAAAGGCTGGAGAGGCTTGTAGTCACACCTGGGCTCCATACCTCACTGTATTTCTTCTAAGCCTCAAAGGCATCCTACTTCCTGGGGCCTGTGAAAAGTCAATGAAAAAAGGTGTGTCCACTTTCCTCTAATGAGGCCAGAGGAAATGATGGGAAGTGATGGATACATTATTTATCTCAATGGTGGGTGGATTCATAGCACGAAATGATCTTGCTATACCTTGTACATAAATGGGGATTGCTAAATATTAGTGCTTAAATATTCATGACCACTTGTCTCAGTTACTCTTCTCTCCTTGCTGGGATAAATACCCAACACGCAACATGAAGGAAGGAAAGGTTTATTCAACTCGCAGTTACTGGAGGTTTCAGTACATACTCAACCGGCTCCAAGGCAAAGAGGCACAGGGCAGACAGAAAGCACTTCCAGCAGCAACAAAGAGCAAGAAGAGCCTAGGAAGGAGCAGCAGCAACCATGGCGACAGGCAGGAAATCTGTCTCTCTGACATTACATTTAAGCTATCTGCCTCACGCTGGGTGTAGCACTCACACTCATCATCCCAGCAGTACTAAGAACCACAATTCCAGTGGATCATGAGTTAATCTCAAACTCTAGAAGTCCCAGCCCCTTGACTGCATGAAGCTTTGAAGGGACAACTTGACACAAGCCATAACACCATTATTGTCTTTTTTGGAGAAATACCCCAAAATGGTTGAAATGAAGCCCAAAACAACAAAGCGTGGGTGGATGATCTAAGATAAAAGGAGAGAGCAATCACATGGGGGAGAGGCAATGTCAGTGGCAGAGGGGAAAGGTAGTGTGTAGAGCCCTTCATCTCCTATCTCAGGTAGGCATCCCTGCTGCCCAACTTCCCACCCCCAAGTCTTTAGAATCCTTTATGTGCCTGTCCACCATTGATGGATGAGAGACAGACAGACAGACAGAGCGACAGACAAACTCTGACATCTGAACCTGGGTCTGCTACTGCAATGCACGCCCTGCACTGCAAGGCTGCAAACGCTTTCACCAGAATGGAGACACAGATGATACACTCTTCTACTTCTCTCCCATTTGTACGTGGCTTAGAACACAGAAACCAAGGTCTTAGTAAGTAGAGCTTGTTCTGATTGGCTACATCTCACCTGGTAACTATCACAAGGCAGCATAAAACAATTTTAAAATCAGTTGAATCAAGTTATTTCCATTGTAATCCCCTTCAGCGATGACTTGTCAATGGTCTACAGAAGACAGAAATATTCTCTTTGCTTTATTTAGTAAGGTCCTCCCAGAGACTCCTACTTTGGGTGGCAGGAAGATGGACCTCTGATGAAGGCAGCAGGGAGTGCTAAGAAAGTCCCCCGGGGCACCTGCTGAGGGCCCTCCTACTCAGACCTGATTTCTGAATACAGCAGGTTGTTTGTATTAGAGTTGACTTCAGCTGAAAATCCAGTTCTGTATAAGTAGCTAGATAGCTCATGAAATGTAAGTTGGAAATCCTTAATTCTGCCTTGAAAATCAATATCTTAAAAATCAATCTAGCCAAAATTTTAGAACATCAAATAATCTAATATATAACAAGAAAATCTAGTGGGAGGATGCTCAGGATCATTTCCAAAGAATGTCTTTAAATATAAGGTAATGGCAAATTAGTATGTATCACCTAAAGAAGGAAACTCCTTAGTATACATAGTAGCTTAGAAATGAAATAATGCCAAACTGATGGCTATAGAAAATATTTACTAAAAAATTAAAAAGAAAACCAGGCTAAGCAGGAGCTTTAGCTTTAATCCGCTGAGTTATCAGGCTAGCCTCTCTGTTTTCATTTTATGCATTTGGTACAGGGTCTCATTACACAGCTTGGGTCCATAGTGATCCTCCTGTTTTCAGCCTCCCCAACCCTGGGATTATAGGCCTGTACCACAACGCCCAGACTCAGTGGCCGGTTCAGTGCACCCCAGGAGCAAGGTTGACGTCGCATGTGGGACCAGGAATCAAATGTGGAATGATGGCGCACACCTTTAATCTCAGCACTTAGGAGGCTGCGGCAGGAGGATCATCCTGGGCTACAAAAGCGAGCTCGAGGCCAGCCTGAACCACATAGCAAGACCCTGTCTCAAAAAGACTAAATAAATAAATAAGTAAATAAACAAACAAAATAAAATAAAAATAAATATTACGGGGACCAGGGAGATAGCTCAGTAGAATAAGCGCTTGCCTGGCAAGCGCAAGGTCCTGAGTTCAATCCCCGGTATCACAAAAATAAATAAATAAATAGACAGATAGAAAGACAGACAGAAAATCAGAGTGAAATGGTATCACACACCTACCTGATTGGCTGAAATGAAAACAAAATAAAACAAAACCTGACCACATCAAGTTTGGGGAGGACCCAAACTTTCACACACTGCTGCAAAGAATGTAAATGGAATATAGCCTGGCAGTAAAAGTATGTATTTTTTGTATGATTCAACCATTTCACTCCTAGGTATTTATTCAACAGAAATGAAAGCATATGTTTATACAGGTATTTGTGAATGAATGTCATACTTGCTTTATTTTTAAAAGGCAAATACAAGAAACAGTTCAATTGTTTGTCAACAGGTAAATGAATAGAAAACTGCACAACAATGGGGTGTTACTTAGCAATGAACAACAAAGAACTATTAATATACATAGTGACATACATAAATCCCAAAATAATTGTACTAAGTGAAAGAAAGCAGTCAACGCAAGCATGCCTGTCCCTCAGCATCCATGGACGTGGGTTCCAGGACTCTGTGCAGGACTAAAGCCTGCTATGCTCGAGGCTCTTAAATGGAAGGGCCTATTATTTGTATATAACAATTGATGAACATCTTCTGGACGCTTCAGACCACTGTCCAATTACTTACAACAGCTGGTATAATGTAAACGCTATGCAAATACTTATCACAGCATGCTGTTTAGAGAATAATAAGAAAAAAGATTTATATACCTGTACCACCAGTTTGTTTCAAATCTGTTCAGCTCAGAATTAGTTGGACTCATGGATGCAGAGCGCACAAATCAGGAAAGCTGACTGTACATGGTATATTCCCAACACCCACAATTTAAAGGAGGAAAAGTTTATTTTGGTTCACAGTTCATAGAGGTTTCTGTCCACAGATGGCTGGCTCCAGGGCAGGGTTGGGTTGAGCCGGGACAGACAGGAAGCTGAGAAAGTGATCAAGGGAGGAGGAGGGAGAGAGAGAGAGACCTTTCCAGGCCATGCCCCCAGCAACCATGCCTCCCAACATCACCTTCAGCCTGAACTCAGCAGTAGACTAATCTCCACAGATAAGCATTCCATCCCCATGAACCAATGACCTCCCCAAACCCAGACCTATGAGCACACACAGCTTTGGGTGTGTGGGGACATCTAGATAGAAATCACAGCATCATCTTTCTGCTCTGAACTTAAACAGAGATGTGTATAGAAAATACAACACAGGCATAGGCTACAATGCAAAAATAAAACGAAATTTAAAAAAACAAAAAAAGTTGCTATATCTCTCTAGCAGAATTTGTGACCTGCACTGTGAAATGAGGAGCGACAGCCCTTGGACTGGGGATGCTGGGTAATACATTATAAGACAAGGCTTGTCTGTCTCCTTGGGAACAAGGCAAGTACCAAATTCACTGACACTGCTATTACTAAAGGCCCCAGGGATGCGGCTGTCTAGAGCCCCCCACAGTGCTGACTGGCTAGAAAGGAGGTAACACTGACACCAAAATGACTTCTGGGTAATTTTTCTGTGTAGTTAGGTTTCCAAGCCTTTGAAAAGGGACTTACCAGGGTTTTGATGGAGACTGCAGTTCATTTACGAAGCCAGCAAAAGCACTGGCTCCAAAAACTGCACATGGTAAGCGTTGAGTACGTGACCACTACTCGTTAGAGCTGAACTGTGTTCTCCCTGAACTTATACATGGAAGCCCTAGGCTGCAGTGTGACCGCATTTAAAGATCTGTCTCTTAAGGTGGTAATTAAATTAAATAAAATCAAAAAGAGGGAGCCTTAATCCATTTGATGGATTACCCCAAGAAAGGTGAGACATCAAGGATGCATGTGTACAGAGGAAAGACCACATGAAACCATGGCCACCTGCAACCCAAGCAGAGGCACTGGGGAGAACCAGAACCTGCCGTCACCTGGTGTTTGGACTTCTATCCTGCACAGCTGTGAGAAACAAGTTTTCATTGTTTAAACCAGCCGGTCTTTGACATTTTGTTAAGGCAGGTCTAACACACGAACAACTGGTGCAGACAATTATACCAGTGTAGGAAGACACAGATGGACGACGAGACACTATAGTTCTACTCTCAAACACCAGGGACCCCAGACTTAAAAAGCTACATACTGTGCTACTAAATAACACCCACCAAATGAGCATTGCGGGAACACTGCAAATGACCCTGGGGTAGGTTGGTAGTGCTGAATCTGCTCTAAAATCCTTTACCAAACCACACTGCGCAGCACTGCAAAGTAAAGTAGTTTCTGATTTACGGCTTGCTATCTTCTGTATTTCCAAGTTCTAGCAAACCAAGCACATGGGTTCCAGGATGGATGACTGGGAAGGATGCACGAACAAGGGTCCTATTTCTCCCTCCCACGGCTACCAGCAGCGTCTTGCTGAAGTCCTCAGAGCACAAGGCAGAGGCAAGCAGACATGTGAAAGAAGAGCTCGCTGGGCCATGTGACTCTCCTTGAGCTCATCAAGGCTCCTCGGTGCCTGGCCACTCTCTGCCTGGCAACTTCTCCCTGCTTTCTGTTCCCTCCAAGACACCCGTAGCACCCCACCTCCATGGTGGTGGGCAGCCTATGCCTTTCAGTAACAAGCCTGCCTCAGTGTTGCACCCACCTAAAACATCCTGCTAGGTATATATGAACACACATGCACATACTCTTTCCTTCTCAGCCCTGTATCCTTTAGCAATCCAATCCCAGTTTCTTTCCTTCTTCCATTATTTTTTCTAACCATAGCATATTGACTTTTTTCACAGCACTGCCTCCAAGTTGCAATTAGTTCCCTATCTGCATCTATCTGCCTATCTCAGCCTCCTCGTCTCTCCTCTCTAGGCAATCCCTTAGGACATGGAGCCTGTGTATTTACTGTCAGTGTATCCACACTTGGCATGTAGTAGGTCATCTACCAGTTGTCTCTACAGGAAAGCAAGCTCTGAGCACCCAGTAAGGAGGGACAATCTATGTATACTTTCCACAACTTGTGCTCTAGCACAAACACCTGAAAGAAGATGGCACAAGTTCCCTGCCCCTCCCTCACACGAAGGCAAGTGAAATAATAAGAGAAACCCTCACATTAAACAGAAAATGGCAGACATGGCCTTCTCTGAAGTCTTCCAACACATTTTTGATTATTAGCTTTTATTGTTTGTGTCTGAACAGTGCATTAAATCTTATCTGAAAGGATATGGCATGCCATCTGCACTTTAGTTGCTCACTAGTTATTTCTTAAAACAAAATTTTTTCTGCAAAAACCTTACTGATAATCTCTGAGATAGCCGGGGGGAATATTTAAGGTTAGAATATATATTACTGCTTCTGGAATCACTCAATTTACTTTTAATAAGAAATAACGAGGGGCCGGCGAGATGGTTCAGTGGTCTAAAGCGCCTGCTTGGGAGGGCTCAGGCAACTGCGGGGACTGCGGTTCGATCCCCGGCACCACATGCTGCGCCAGTGCCACCACCAGGGCAGGCTGAGCCAGCCACAAAATAAATAAAAAATAAAGAAACAAACAAACACAACAAGCAAACAAACAAATAAATAAATAAATAAATAAATAAATTAAAAAAATAACGAGACAATTTCACAACATGTTAGTAGGACAGCCACAATAATTAATACAATGCATATTGCTGTCTTCATAGTAGTTGTTCAGAGTACAAGAGACAGACATAAATTTCTAAATACTATTGGTACCAATATTTCTTCTCACTGAGCTAAGACAAAGTAGTTGTATGCACAGTCCAATATTCCATAATAGTAGTGGGTTATCAGCAGAACTGGCAATATTGGAAGCTGCTGACTTGAGGCTTTTACAGCTCAGCATACTTATCTGGCTTTACTTTTTATGACTTGTGGTGAAACTTTTCTGCTGGATGGTTAAGACCAAGTTAAAGCAAGACCTATATAACAAAAAATGTAACTTTTGTTTCTGACAAGGTCAGTCAAATCCCCTCAGGATTTACCTTGAAACCATGTACAGCATTTTGTAGAACTTTTGTCAGTGTCAGCCATCTGGATGAGTCACGGCAATTGCTTGACCAGTTTGCTCTCTGTGAAAGCCTGAGAGAATGGTTTCTCTCTAGGTGACTCTCCTTAGGCACACTGTACATTATCGATCCCATTCCTCTGTGGCCCCATAATCTTCTTGAACAGAAAATTTTGGACACTACTGAGTTATAGGACATTATAGTACATGTTCTCTTATGTCCAGAGTCCTCACTGACCATGAAGGGCTAGGGCCAAAATATTGGCTATCCTTGTAGCTCTTCTTTTTCTCTAATTTTTTGATCTGTAAGCTCAAGTTGTTAACACTGCAGAAGAGAAGCTTAGTGATACTATTACTCTATAACATAGGAACTTGAGCTTAACATCACTGTCTGTCTTAGTTACTTTTCTCTGTTGTTGCTGGGACAAATACCTGACACACAAGCTTAGGGAAGGAAAGGTTTATTTATCTCACAGCTACTGGAGGTTTCAAAACACTGCCCCTTTACAGGGACTAAAGGAGAGGCTGGAGCACTGCAGTATCCAGGAAGATCTGCTCCATACCTCCAGAGAGACTGCCGGCTGGTGGGGGGGCGAGAGGGAGCAGCGGCTCTGACACTGCATTTCATCACTTTAAGGGTTCAAGCCTATAGGCCACGTCCCTCAAGCCCCGCCCTGATCCTTTGGCCCCGCCCCTCAAGCTACATGCTTGACAGCCCCATGATTTACATGAGGCTTTGGGGGGACAACTAGATACAAACCATAACACTTTCTGAATATCAAATGCCTTAGACTTAATGTGGAACTGGTATTATGTTTTTTGATTGAATATTACACTTAAATAAATTTAGGTGAGGCTATAGTTTGGAAATGGCTATAGTATATCCCCAAGGCTTCAAACATTAGAATTTAACCCCTATTTAGGGTGTTAGGGGGTGGAAACTTAATTTGACCATGGTGTTTAGAGCAAGAGTCCTTGGGAAGTGGTTAGGATTAGCTGAGCTATGGGAGTGTCACCCCCATAGTTAACCCTGGTGGTACTACAGGAGACAGGAGAAGAGACACAAATGTGTACATCTTGTCTCTTGCCCTGGGAAGGCCTACATTGCCTCAGGACTCTGTCAAGAGAAAGGCCTTTGCCAGACACAGCCTCTTGATCTTGTATCCTTTGAACGATGAGCCACAATAAATGTTTCTCCTCCATCCCTCCCTCCCTCCATCCCTCCATCCCTCCCTCTCTTTCTTGCTCTCTCCCCCACTCTCTCCCTCTCTGTTGAATTGTGTTTTTGCCATCAGAAAATGGACCAACACAGATGATACAGTAGAAACAGCTTTGGATCAAAATATTACAATGAACATATCTCCCAGGTCAAGTTCAGGGAGTGACAGTTTGTGTGGCTCTCAGTCAATAAGCTTCTTTCTAGGACGCAGAGTACAGAGTACTCAGGCAGTCTGGGCCAGCCATTTCTAAGGCTTTCCCTATATTAATAAGAACATTGCAAAACTTCCCAGGGCCAAACCATTGCTACATGGTCTTAGACGAACATTTCTGAACAGCTCCTAAAAGTACCCACTGATCTCACGGCAGGGCTGTGTCCTCAGGTTACAACCATCTCTCATGGGTGTTCTCATGAAGTGCACCTTTCTTAATCACTAGAAGACCTGAAAAAATTTCATTCTCTTTTAATAAGAAACGTGCTTCTAAAAAAAATTAAAGCCATTATAAGCAGTAATTATTAAAATTCATTGCATCATGTTAACACTTTACATAAGACTTGTAACTAAAGACTAGAACATCTTATGTCTTCTTAATTTCATGAATTTCAGTAAGATTTGGAATATGATGTCTTAAAGGGTTCTTTTCTTGAATCATCTTGCTTCCATCCACCCATGTTATTCCATTTACAGCGGGTGCTAGCCCAATCTGAAGAAAAAATTCCCCAAGGAAACAATTGGCTTGCACACAGAAGAAAAGAGTATTTTTAAGGCACAGAGAAAAGGTGGCCGTCTGCAAGCCAAGCACAGAAGCCTTGAGAGCAACCACACCTGTGGTTGGTTGACAAAACACCCGACACCTAAAATTAAGGAAGGGAAGTTTTGGTTAGCTCACAGTTAGTGGAGGTTTCAGCCCATATTCGGCTGGCTCCAAGGCAGGGTGCCACACGGCAGAGGGCAACTGTTTATGGAGGAGGAAAACAGCAAAACAGTAAAAGCAAAAAAGGGAGGAGTAGCAGCAACAACAGCTACAGAAAGCAAGTCTGTCTCCCTTATGTTGCACTCAGGCTGTCTGCCCCAGGCTGGGTGTGGCACTCACATCACACCCATAATCCCAGCAACACTCATACCCATACTCCCAGCACTGGATCATGAGTTAATCACAATGTCTGCCCCAATGGCTGCATGAGGCTTTGGGGTGACAACTAGGCACAAACCATAGCATGTGGGTACCTTGATCTTGGACTTCCAGCCTTGGAGAAGTGAGAAAACAAACATCCATTGTTCTATCTACTCCGTCTTCTATATTTTGTAATAGTCGCTCCAGCAAACCAATTATTATCTATGAAATTATCAGTCTTGTTGTCTTACAGTGTACTATGGAAGGAAAAATCATGCATTACATGCCCAGATTCTGAGCTTCAATTCCTCTCTTCCCCTTATTAACTTACTGGCTCTCCAGTGAGGGACCTACCCACGGACGTGCACATGCAGACGCCAGCTACAGAGGCGCCAGTGCTACACCTTACCCAATTCCATTTTCCTTTTCTCCATACCTCGCAGAGAATATTATAATCCAGGTCTGATCTTGTGGCTCCCCTACTTAACACTCTCACCTGTTTAGGTACCAAATGAGAGTTTTACCTCCCTCTGCCGAGGTATCCTGAGAAACCCGTAACTCACCATACTGAGCCTCTTGTACTCTCTCTCCAACCTGGTAACCTGTCACATAGTTCCTGTACCAAGAAACACATGGCAGCCTATTTATTATGGTCCGGATCTGAAGTGACCCCTTGCAGCTCATGTGTTGAGGGCTTGATCCTCAACACAGCAGTACTCAGAGGTGGGCCTTTGGAAGGCGAGGGCACTGTGACAGTGCTGCTTATCAATGAATTAACCCACGGATGGACATAACAAGGAGTGGGCTACAGGGAAGTAGAAGTACGCTGGTATGTGTGTGTGTGTGTGTTGGGGGGGGGGGTGTCCTTTATGGGCACATCTACATCCCAGATCCCCTTCTCATGCTTTTTGCTCCTGGCCACCGTGATGTGAGCAGCTCTGCTCCACTGTGGGCTTCCTGCCATGATGCTCTGCCTCACCAGAAGCCCAGCACTAATGGAGCCAAGCAACCATGGATCAAAATCACTGAAACTATAAGCCAAAGCAAACCTTCCTCCTCCTAAATTCTTTGTCTCAGGTATTTTATCACAGTGATGGAAAGCCCAGCAACACACACAGAGGCCCAACCTACTTTGTTCAACAGACCATCTTCCTCAAAGCCTTATCATGTTGTTCTCTGCTTCACTCAGATTCCATTCAAATCTGTCAGCAGTTTCTTGTCATACTGAGGTGACACCAAAATCCACAGGTGAGTCACAGTCTGGAACTCATTAATTCACACTTAGAATCAATATTTTTGTTGAGATACCTCGAACTTACAGTTCATGCATTCATCCACACAAAAAAAGAACATTTATAACCTAAATAATTTAGCAATAAGACAAATAAGGTGACAGATGTTGGATGTCACTACGACAAACAAGAGAACAGAATG
>PVKN010008506.1:0-25066 GCA_004027915.1 Capromys pilorides
AAAAAAAAAAAAAAAAAAAAAAAAAAAAGATGAAGATACCATTTTCAGCCTTAAGGCATTGGGTTTAACCTCCAGTATTGAAAAACAAAAAATAAACAAAAAAACTGTGCCTTTAGAATATGCTTTAATTGTTCAAATAACAGTAATAATGTTAAACATACTAGTCAGTGAAGGGGATGACAGCAACACACAACTCTGGTCTGTTCCCTAGCATCTGTTTTTTTTTCTTTTCTGTATTTAGGACAGGGTCTACAGGGTCTCGCTATGTAGATTGGACTAATAGTGATTCTCCTGCTTTCAGCCTCCAAAGTGCTGAGATTACAGGTGCGTACCACCACACCCAGTCTCAACTGCCATCTCAGCGAACCACGAAGGGAGATCAAACCCCAGCCACTGCACTCTGCCTAAGCAGGCACTGTAGTCTGCTGAACTATCAGGCCGGCCCCCCCACCAGCACTTTTCGTTGTTGCAAAGGCAATATATTTTGCCTTGACCATGTTTTGTCTGGTCTGTAAAACTACAAAGGCATTAGTTTGTATCACTATAATATACATACCCAATTTAAAAGGACCAACCTGAAAGGCCACTATCCCAGAACATAGGTGAGGATCACAATTTTAGTATATAGTATTCTTAATTCCAAGTTGCACAAATCAGAACTGTGTCAGATGAATATTGCAGGTGGAAGAAAACACATGGGAGATATGGATTTGCAAAGTTACCTTTATTAAACAGCCTGAGTTCTCCCTGAAAACACTAACTCACCAAGAGAGGGATATGGGCCCTCACACTGGAGTGAGGCACCACACCACTGCTCTAAATACATCAGTTGACAGTGTGTTCCACAGAACTTAGTACTCTTATTTTTAAAGTTCATGTGAACAAAGACTTTTAGTTAAGGTACAACAGGCTAGAACTGCACAAGGGTTCTGGTCATCAGTCTGTTTCAGGTCTACAAGAAACAAACAACAAACTAAGGACACAGCTCTGAAGGTATGTGATTGAGGAGTGCTGTTAACTAACTGCTCTGAAGGCCACAGTAATTCAGCAGGGGAGCAGCATGGCCTGGTGTAAGAGTGTGGGCTTTGGCACTAATAATTTAAATGTAGCTGTACAAACTTTCTTCTTCTTGATATAGCTGTTCACTAGCAGTCTTCTAGAGTCAAACTTTTCTGTAGTCAAATGTTGGAAGGTCTGAGAGCTATTTTGTCTCCTCAGGGGGACAGGCCTTGGATTTAGGGTGATAATTTTCAGAAGTGTATTCAGTTCCTAGGGAAATGACTTCCTAAAGCCTCACATACTAACATCACAACTCCTCAAATGTCTGTTTTGGAAATAACTAACAAGTTTAAAGAAGTCAGTACTTCACAGGCACTCAGTGTCAACTTTGGTCTACAAGAAACCAACGTATGCTGCCTGTTTTAGTTTGGCTACCAACTGGATTTTTTTTTTTTTTTTTTTGCGAGACCGGGGTTTGAACTTGCGATCTTGCCAGACAGGCACCTGTGCCACAGAGCTATCTCCCCAGTTCCAACCAACTGGATTTTTATGTTTGTCATAATAATTCAAAGAAAATGATAGTGAATAGGATTTTTGAAAATAAATTAAATTGGGCTGGCAAGATAGCTCAGTGGTCTAAGCACCTGCCTGGCAAATGCATGGCTCTGGGTTTGATCCTTGGTACTACATGCTGTGCCTGCCCCTGGTGCCAAGCCAGCCACCAAAATCAGGCGTGGTGGCACATGCATATAATCCCAGCACTGGGTAGGCTGAGACAGGAGGATCACTATGAATCCAAGCTGTGTAGCGAGACCTTGTACCAAATAAATAAATAAAGGATTTTTAAAAAATAAGCTAGGGGCCAGCAAGATGGTTCAGTGGTCTAAAGTGCCTGCTTAGGAAAGCTCAGGCAACTGCAGGGACTGCGGTTCAATCCCCGGCACCACATGCTGCGCCAGTCTCGCCACCAGGGCAGGCTAAGCCAGCCATAAAATAAGTAAATAAAGAAACAAACAAGCAAACAAACAAATAAAATAAAACAAAAATTAAAAAAAAAATAAGCTAACTACTAAGCACAGGGAAAAAGAAGACAAATTAGGTAAAATAAATGATAAGCTTAACAGTTTAGGTACCTTTAAAGGAATAATAATACAATTAGCTCAGTAATATAACTAAATATTAACAAAGCAATTGTTATATTAAGTTTCATTAATGCTAAGAAGTCCTATTCTGCTAAACCAGTAATTTAGCTGAAGGTCTATCATTTCTCCATAGTATACAAAACAAAATTACCAACAAAGAATGACAGTCTTTCTATCATGATAGTCTGTCTGCCTGTCTATGTATCTATCTATCTATCCTTTCTATCATGAAAGTCTGTTCCTGGAGAATAAGTCACCAGGGATCACGGGGAGGACGCTGGAGATAATGCCCAGGGGAAATTCCCATAAGAAGGGGTGTGGGTGGGACAAAGGGGTCTGGACCTGGGCACTAGAATCCCAGAAAGCAGCCTGGGAGGGAGGGTAAAGACAGCAGGAATAGGCTGGGCCACACCCCACCTGGAAGGCTGTGCCAGGAGGCCATAACCTGCAGGGCTGGGCATTCAGGGCATCTTCTAGGAAACAGCACATCTCACACACCTAAGTTGATACTATCAGAGGAAAAAGGTCTGGTAGTTGTTCATTTCAGCCAGCTAGCTATCATAGAAAGGGTGACATTTCTCATGGTATATGTTATATAAAACTCAGTCTCTTCTCTTAGGGCACTCTTGGTAGTCCTAAAAAAACAAAACAAAACAAAAAAATCTTCGGATAAATATTATGTAGTATGTAGATTCAGGATGGTCTTGAAAACCGCACCTATCATTTGGAAATTTTAATGTGGTGTAGAAAACTCAATCAGCTGTAGCAGTGTGAGAGTTCATCACATACCCTGCCCTATCCTTCCCTCCTTCCCTTCCCCTCCCCTCCTTCCCTTCTTTCTTCCTTCCTCCCTCCCTCCCTTCCTTCCTTCCTTCTGAGATAGGATGTCCCTATGTAGTCTAGGTGGACTTTGAACTCACAGCAATCCTACTGCCTCAGCCTGCTAAATGCTGAGTTTATAGGCATATGCACACCTGGCTCTGTGCTAGGAAATTTAAAAAATATATATTTAAATCACATTGGCAATGCGTACAAAAAAATTAAGCCTTATTTGACCTAGAAATTTTTCTAAGATGAAATTTGATAAAATGATCACACTGTACACAGTGATGTACCAAAACTGGTTAAAAAAAAAAAAAATTAGGAAATGACCTAAATGTCTAAAATACACCAGCAGTCAAAGAAAAGGTACTGTACATCCAACCAACTGAACATTAAAGTGACAGAAAGTTCTTACTGACGTGGAAAGGTATTGCAGGAGGACAAAAGGTCACACAGCACAGTTGTGCTAGGATTTTCCATACATAAAACTGTGTTTGGAAGTGAACTTCATGCTTGTACATTTACAAAGAATCTGAGTAGTAAAATTTCATAGAATTTTTGGTGAACTACGTCACTGTATAGTTTATATTTTTTGTATTCTCTGGTTTTTATAATGCAAATATTAGGTCTATGACAGGCAAAATAAAATTTCCATTAATACATTACATATTCTTATTTCAAATATCCTATTATATTCAACAGAGAACTTTTGAGAATATTTAATTATGATGAAAAATAACTATGTAGGAGTCATCTGGGAAAAAATCTGTTTTGCTGTTTCTCTACGTCTATTTTTTATTTTTGGTGGTACCAGGGATTGAACTTGGGGCCTTGTGTTTGCCGTGCAGGCACTTATGCTACTAAGCTACATCCTTGGCCCTATTCAAGTGTTTCTAAGCTCACCAAATCCCAGGAATGTGCATATCTATGAGACTCTATATTAAGAGCTGTCCTGTCAGGTATGGTGGTATATACCTACCTGTACTCTTTACTATTTAAGAACCTGAGGTAGGAGGATCCCAAATTTGAGGCCAGCAAGGATCATTTAGTAAGACATGTCTTAAAATTAAAAAATAAAAATAAAAAGAGGGCTGAGAATATACTCAGTTGTAGGAGAACCTGCCTACTTCACACAAAGTCCTGGGCTTCAAATACAGTACCAAAAAAAAAACCCCAAAAACAAAACAAAAGCACTAAGAGCTGCCTTATTTTTCTATTATTGAAGGGAAAACAGATCTTACTGAGTATTATTTGAAAGAACTATTGCATTAACATAAACATATTAAACTACAGATGTAAATCCACATACATAATGAAGTCACTGTTACATTTCAGACTTTTTAATGTTAAAAAAATTAACATTCTGCATAGTGAGAAGTGAAAAAAATATGCTGTTCCTCACCATTCCTAATATTTTGTTCAAGTAGGCCATCTGGTTTTATTAATACACACACACATATTTTTAATTTTAGGGAAGGGTCTACAGGGTGTTCAGGGTCTCACTACTAGATCACACATAGTAATCCTACCTGTTTACAGTCTCCCAAGAACTGGGATTACAGGTGCACACTACCATGCCCCATCTCAATGGTCGTTTCAGTGTGACCCAGGGGCAGGCCCAGGGATTGAACCTTTGGCTAGCCCAATATTTTGTAGAAAAAACTTGAAAATTTACTGGAAAGAAAATTTGGAGAGGGACTAGAAATATATACTGAAAATATTTTAGTTACAGCAAATATTTTTCCTCCCTTTAAGCTTTGGCCCTAGTTTCTGTCCAGATAACTCAAATACATACATTTGTGTGTGTGTGTGTGTGTGTGTGTGTGTGTGTGTGTGTGTGTGTTTGAGATAGGGTTTCGCCATGAAGTTCAGGCTGGCCTTGAGCTCACTTTTGTAGCCTAAGCTGGTCTCAAACTTGCATTGATCCTACTGCCTAAGCTTTCCAAGTGCTGGGATTATAGGCAGGCGCCATCACACCCAGAGATACATTTTTGAGGTCTTGGCTCAAAACATGAGTTCAGTGAGAAGTCTGCCCAGTACCCCTCCACCATGCACACATACTTCCTTTTCCTCCTTTCAGGCCTGCAGGCTCCCTCATGCAGAAACTACTACACCACAGTGATTGCTATTTTAACTTTCTGAAGCTCTCTGACTCCACTCCATACTTGACAATATCAGAAAACACACAGGACTGAGCTGGCTAACTGTAACTCCACTAACCATAAGAGAGTTAGGTACAAAGTGGGATAATAAATGTTGAATAAAGTGCAGAGCGTCTGACTCTCTAATGACAAAAACTATATTTTTTTAAGGATTACATTTTCTTAGAAGGCTCAATGGATAACAGGGCTTTTTCTACCAGCAAAACATGCATAAATAGAAAAGTTTGTAGATAATTTTTAGAATCATAGATAGTGTTTGTCTTTAGATGATTAGTGGTTTGCATCTAGATGTTCCCCCAGAGCCTCATGTGCTCATAGGTGGAACTTTTGGGAGGTGGCTGGATTTAGAGTGTGTAATGCTGGGATTGATTCATGGGTTGATGCTAGACTCAAGGGTGGCCACCCTGGTTGTACTACCTGAACTTAGGGTGGTACCTGAATAGAATACACAGGACAATCATTTGTTTCTTTTTTGCTACTTCACTGCTTGTTGCCTTTTACCTTCTGTGTAGTCATGTGTACTTCTGCCCAGATGACTCAAATACATCTTTTAGGAGAGGGGCCGGGGAGACTTCTGACTGAACTACATTCTCCTTTGCAACACCACTCTGCCTTGGAGCTAGCTGATTACAGACTGGAACGGATCACATCTGGCTTACGGCAGACTCTGATGTGACTGAATGTGTGGTGTATTGTGAATATGTGGATAAACAGCTGGTTAGCTCTTAGCTCTTAGGACTGCACTCTGTACCAAAATATGACCCATGTGTGTTTCTGAGCAACTCACAGGGCCACACACAGCCCTTGCATGTGGTGCACTATCAGGACTACACTCTGGGAGTTCATATGTACTTTTCTTATAGATGCCAGATGTAGACATGGGTACCAAACCAAAGGCAATTGCAGAAGCAGTACTTGTGCACTAACTCTATGTAGGTTCTGCCAACACTAGCAGTCATCCATAAGGACCCTGAGGGGAACTTAGGCAAATGCTTCTTTCCCAGCATCCCCATCCAATATGTCACTATTCTCATAGCATGTTTCTTATCATCTGTATTTGAGAAGGAAGTTTTCCTACTCAAAGTTTATATTGGCCTTGATGGAATCAGGGATATAGCTGAGTGACACAGTACCTGCCTGGCAAGCATAAGGTTTTGAGTTCAATTCCTGCTACAAAAAAAAAAAAATATAGTGATCTTGGAAATAGTGTATTTTACTGTACGAAACTGACCTCTGTGCTTCACCTCTCGAAGTCAGAGCCCTCATCCCTCAAAAAGGTTAATAAAGGAACATGTATTTCTTGATAACTGAGTTTTATTTTTAACCAATTTTTTTTTTTTTTTGTTCATAGAGGTCTAAGAAAGGGCAATGCTGAAATTTAACTTTAAGCTGCTAGTGTTCACTCTCAGTCCAGTAAGCAACGCAGTTTCAAACGTTCCAGATCAGATATAAAAATACAAATGGAAGTTAAATGGTAATACATTAAGGACATGGTTGTAGCTTCAACTATGCTTTATAACCACCAACCTGAAGAACTATTGTTTGGAGTACTTTGAATTCTCTCTCTTAACCCTCCTAACATACCCAGCAGTAACTCCAATAATTATCAGTTAAGAGTAGAACTCAGGGAATGATTTAGCAACTTGCATAAGACCACATGGCTGCTAAGGGGTAAAGCAAAGAGCTGAATCCAGAGCCCATATGAAATCTATGCTTTTTAAATCGGCATCCCTTTTTGCTTTCTAAATGAATGACCATCACAGTTGAAAGTCGGCCTCTTCAGGGCAACAACCTGTTTCACATATACATCAATACTAAGAGTAACAAAGAACTGGACATCTATCTTGTGTCCACCCCTCTTTTACGAAGTGCCTCATTTATGCTAGGCAAATACTCGGCCACTGAGCTACATCTGCCCCCTAATATGTACCCAGTCTAATCAGAATCACTAGGTATCTAGCATATATTCCTCATGGTGATAATTTTGGATTTTGTGCTAAAATTCTGTTTAGAAACTTATAATTCTCCATGAAGAATATCCTTTTAGTCACAAAAAAGTCTAATAAAAATTCAACATACGTTGGGGATATAGTGTGCACATGCACAGAAAAATCTTGCTGAGATCCAGTGTTTTGGTTATTTTTTTGGCAGGGGTTATTTCAAGACAAGCTCTTACCATACAATTCAGGCTGGCCTTGAATTCTGGGCAATCCTTCTGTCTCTGCCTCTTGAATGCTGGAATTATAGGTGTGTGCTATTGTGCCTCATCAATAATTGCTTCCTTGTGTGTTTATTAATATGGGTCTGCTGGGTATGGTACCACGGACCTGTAATCCCAGTACTCAGGAGGCTGAGGCAGGAGGATTGCTATGGGTTCAAAGCCAACCTGGACTACATAGTGAGACTGTGTCTCAAAACTTCACGCCAAAGAAAAGATTCTTTTTAAGATATCAAAAGGTTTCTCATCATATAAATTGCTAATTTGGTAACCTTAGTACTCAAACTGCAATCTAAAATCTACTTATTTATTGCTAAGGGCCAACACTGCAATTAAACCTGAATACTGAGGCATTAGTTTAGGAAAAACAATTCACACATTAACATCTTTTGTTTTAAGACAAATACGACTACATGCATACCATAGGTTTATCTCACAGAAATTTGTTGTAAAGTGAGTTGTTAAACATTTGATAACAGAAAGGTGATGCTACTACACCCAGCCCATTCTTCATATATGTGTGTCCAACTATGCACATTTACTAAGAGATTCTGGGAAAAGTCTTATTATTTTCCTATTCTGGGCTATATACACTTGTTTTGAGGACACTACTCTATGTAATTCAGATGTAGATAAGCATCCCAGTAATAGTACAATTTCTGATACTACTATAACACTAGTTAAAGATCTAGCAGGCACTGTGTTTCCATTCTTGAGAAAAGTAGAGGGCACATAATCTCTAAATCTGCCAAAGTGCTTTGGAAGTTCCTTTACTTTGAAATTCACTATACTACAAAAACAATTAAAAACAAAAATCTTATGGAATGTATCAGCAAGTCACAAAGGTGAACAGTCCCACACACCTCATACCAGGGGCTCACTGTGAGGCTCAGCCTGTCTTTGAACTCACCAGGCTGGCCTCAAATTCTGGATCTCATGATATCTCACTTCTCAAGCACTGCAGTTACCACATGCACCACCCCATCTTGCTTTGGTGTGTGTTTTAATAAAAAAAAGCAAAATAAATTGTTTAGAAACCTGCTTGTCCCTCTGGTGCTGAGAGATCCAAAGGAAAGTGAGCCACCCTTCAAATCCTTGAGTCTCCCTCTTTCTGACTCACTCTTCTTCCCCTCCCAGCCCCCTCTAAGAGTGGGTGTCCAAATCCTTCAGGAAGCTGTATGTAAACAGGTATTTTTTACCCTGGAGAGGCTGAGCCTGAACTATGTTGGTGTTGGTGTAGACAGGGAAGGCTAAACTGATAAGAGTGCTCTAATGTATTAGATTAGCATCAGAGATTAAAACTTTTTCTTTCTTCTTAATTTCCTACTAGTGAGGGACACTCAGGACCTGAAGCCAAAAGCCTGGCCCCTTTACCATCCAGAGCCCATCAACTCCTGCACCTGTTCCTGCCCTGGTGTGGCCCACTTAGTGCTTTAGTTTGGGATGGTCATCTCTTACCATGACCATGTACTCATCATGGCTGCGGGCCTTTAGATATCCTTCTAATACACCTGCTACAGCAAGAGTCGGTCACCTCTTGTCAGTTGGACCTGAAGCCCTCAAGGCTTCTCATCTGGCCCCTGATCATTTCTGGCCACAGCCTTGTGGGGCGGCCCCACACATGTTCCTCACCCCCCAACCCCACACTCCCTGGAGGGCCCAACTGCTGGCCCCACACCCATCCGATTCCCCTCATCTGTCAGGTACACAGTTCTCCACAGGCCCAGTCTGTCCTGGTCTATCCCCCGCTCATCTTTATGGGAAATCTACCTGCAATCAGTGCTGTTTCGGGATTACTCCAGCGTAATAAAAGAGAATGTATACAAAGAAGAGTAATCACCTCACAGACTACAGATGGCACTGAGACAGGCAGATATATAGCTCATACCCAAGCAGGTTTAAGGCCAGAGCAGTGAGGCTGGCCTGTGCCATGAACTACAGGGACCATGGAGTGCTGTGTCACACAGCACAACTTGAAACCACAGGCTTCTGTGCTGAGCTGCCTCCCTCGAGAGCAGCAGTCAGGAGCCCCACACAGGATCTGAGTAGGGGTGTCTTTCTTGCCTTGGAACCAGTCAGGAAGCAGGGTGGAGCCCCTGTGGTTTATTTAGCATTAGGAGCGGTTCACTCAGGAAAGTGAGCCTGACACAGTCACTGCCCACTGCATAGATACTTAGTCTCACTCAAATCTTCCACTGTCACCCAGATAATGTGAACAAAGGGTCAAACAAACCTTTAACAATGAGAGGACTTCTTTTTAAAGAGTGGCTACTTCTCTGACATCCTCAGCTGACATTAAGTGGCCACCTCTCTTCTCCTCAGGGCGGAAAATATATAGAAAAGTAACACTGTCAAAACCACCACACAGTGTTGGTCCAGAAGGACAACAGCAGAAGCTGGAAGGAGTCAAGAATGGCAAAAGGGATGTGAGCTTGCAGGGAGTTTCCTTTTTTTTTTAAAAAAAAAATCTTATTATATTTCTCTGCCCTCTTCCTTAATTACTAAAAAGCCCCAGCACTTCTAAATATGGTAAACAGAGGTCTTGAGTTAACAGAATAAATCTTTTTCCTTTTCACCAGAATGGTCTACTGTGTTTCTTGGGTGTCAGCAAATAGTATAAACCCAAATGTGGTAATAGTAAGGCAGCTGGGAATGGTGGTACATGTTTTCAATCTCAGCACTTGGGAGGCTGAAGCAGGAGTATCACTGTGAGGTAAGGCCAGCCTACATAGGAAGGCCTTGTCTCAAGAAGCCAAAATCAATCAACCACCCAACCAAACATTAAAGCTGTTTTTCTTGGGTGTAAGTGACTGGTTAAGTAGTGAATAAGGAAATATAACTTCACAGAGCACCACTTGGTCTCCTAGGTCACTATACTTACGTAAATTTTCATGGTCCTCTACTTTTTCCCATTATTTTCATTTCTCATCATTTAAAACAACTGGTTAGACAGGTATGGTGGTGCACGCCTGCAATCTCAGCACTTGGGAGGCTGAGGCAGAAGGATCAGCGTGAGTTCGAGACCAGCCTGGGCTACAAAAGTGAAATCAAGGCTAGCCTGAACTGCATAGTGAGACCTTGTCTCAATAAGACAAAAAACAACAACAAAAACAAAACTGGTTCTTTTGCCCAATTTAAAGCAAACTCCCCCGATTCATAGCATTTCTCTATTTTCTTCTGTATCTTCTCTAGTAGATTAAAGTATTGGATTTGGGAAGTTATTTGCCTAAATTTCTTAATCAAAGGATACGTCATTTATAGGTTAATTTTGTAGCTTTCATAATTTTTCATATTACTAGGTTTAGACCTGTGGCAACTAAAACTGCCAATGAAGAATTCAAATAGTACTACTACAAATGTCTTGCAAGAACATTATAAGGCCAAAAAAGAAAAGAACTATACAAGGCCATTTCTGCTTACCCTAAGAATAAATGTATTTTCAAAGTATTAGAATTGTTAAAAAACTAGATTTTACAATTAAGGGACTATTTGATATCACACAAATGTTAAATTATTGGTTTTTTCCCCAAATAAAATAAGCAAAGCTTTTTACATTATCATCATCATTATTATTATTGATAATAGTAGAAATACTGGGAATCAAACTCAGAACCTTGCACTTGCCAGGAAGGCACTGTGCCATTGAGCTATATCCCCAGCCCAAATCTTTTTAAGTTGGTAACTTTTTTTTCCTTCCTTTTTGAGACAGGGTTTCATTATGTAGCTTGTGATCCTCCTGCCTCAGCCTCCCAAGTGCTGGGATTATAGGCCACCATACCCTCCCTGCAAATTGGTAGCCTTTAAAAGTGTATTCTTCCCTGAAGATTTTTAAAGCTTTGGAGACTGTTCAAACAGTACTGTCATCATATGAGATTTCAGCTGGTAGCTTCTAACCTTATGCATGTTCTGAAATGTGGTTGAAGAAAGCTGTTTAACAGACAAGCCTACTGTCAGAAGAAGCCAAAGGTCTTCCAAACTACTTAAACACTGTGTGTTCTGTAATGTTAACCTTCTCCTAAAATATTAAGGCTATACTGAAATAAGAAAATAAAATCCTTACCATACATCATGAGTAAGATGTGAGTCATGATAAGACTAGAACCCAGGGAAAAGGGATGGGAATCACTCTCCTAATTGTACTGATATGTGTGATTTCTCTCATGACCCTCTGTCTGACAGATATGCCTAAGTGCCAGGCAGATATCCATAAAGAATTTCTCCTTACAGGCAAGCATTTTCATGTTTATTATTTTAAGAGCAGAGAATAAATGTAAGATGAGAAGGTGTATTAAAAACAAAACCATTTGTAGCTCAGCATTAAGAGAATTATGAGTAGAAGCTAAAAACCTCTGTGTGATTTAGGGAAGGTTCTGGGAGAAAGTAAGAACACAAAGATATCGAAGACACTGACAGTGGAAATTGCAAATGAGTCATATTAATTAGCACAAATACCTTACGAAGAGTCCCTCACAGTCCATGTACAGGATTACCATACATTAATCACATTTAACCTCTTCAAGTATTAAAAATAAAATATTTAAGGCTGGGTATGGTGGCACACACCTTTAACCCCAGCACTCAGGAGGCTGAGGCAGGAGGATTGCTGTGAATTTGAGTCCAGCCTGGCCTGCAAAGTGAGCTCAAGGCAAGCCTGAACTGCATAGTGAGATTCTGTCTCAAAAAGACAAAATAATAATGATAATAATAAATAAAAATACTCACTTGATAATGCTGAATACAAAAATGCTTTCTAATTTAAGTCACATTATTTTATTTATTTTTTTATTTTGGTACCAGGGATAGTATTCTATCATGTATTTTTTTGGTAAAAGAAAAAATACTTGACAGCTTATTTAATAATATATCCTGATAAGAAACTCCTCTAGTATTTCTACTGTAAGTATCAAGTACAACAATATACTTACAGTCATATTGTCTTGTTAAGAATCACCACATCTCTGACGTTTTAACGGGCCTCAATAATAGCTGTTCATGGTCTATAGGATCAGGTGTGACGTGACCTCAGACACTCCCTTTGGAGTCTTAAAGACAAAGACCTCTAAGAGGCACAAGCTCCTTCTGAAAGAAGACCCCAGTGAGCCAGGTGTGTGAGGCAGGCCGGCCAGAGGTTTTGGGACGGCTAACCATTCACCTTGTACCCTCTTTCTGCCTCTTTCCCACCCTCCCACCCCTAGGAAGGAGGGTGCTGGTGATACCTTCGTGGGTTGGCTCTGGGTCAGGCGTGAGTGAGATGTCATCCAGCTCGCGCAGGCAGAGCCATTCCCCGTCCATTGACACTCGGAATTTGCAAAGGTAGATGGTCTCCATGGCAGCCTGTGTGATCTTGTCAGTGGTGGGGGTTGGCATGTCGGTCGGAGGCGTCAGAGCAGACATGATGACTCAGCTGAGACCACAACACACACACACACACACACACACACACACACACACACCCCAAGTCCCCAAACTAAAGCTCTGAAACAAAGCTTTCTGGAAAAAAAGAGTGGGGAGGTTTAAAAACACCACAAGGAAAAAGACCTTATGGAAGTAATTACTCCAGAGAGACAATTCTGCACTATCTTTCTTACTGACAGCTCCTACCACACAGAAAACAAGATGATGATGGTGGTCTTCTCCCAACGTCCACTCCCTCTCTATCTTCCCTTTCTCTCAGCAGAGCTTCCAATCCGGCACAGACAATGCTGCCTTCACTGGCTTTAAATTGGCCTCAGCATGAGTAAGTGAAAAAAAATCCTTTCTTTGTGCAGAAAAAACACCAAAGGAAAAAAAAAAAAAGAATGAGAAATAAACCTATATTTTAAATTCAGCCATAAAATGATCCAAACTGCAGAAATCAGTTGCAGTGTCTGCTCGGCAAGCCCAGATGCTCAGTTCCCACAGGATTGGTCGTGCGCAGTGAGCTGGGTGTTGACCAAAATGGCTGACTAATGAGCTGAACCAAGAGCCCAGGCCCATGTGACCAGGCTGCACGCAGGGCAGCCTCCCAGGATGCTTTCTAGAAGCTGCTTATATGGGAGCAATTAGGCTGCTCCCTGTCATCCTGCACAACCCACTTCCAGACCGTGCTAGTCAAACTGTGAGCAGACATAACGCGATGCACTGTCCTCATCCATTCCCACTGAGAGACTCAGGGCTAAGTAAAGAGAGGACTGTTCATTCATTCAGCAGCAAGGCTGGTAAGAGGCCATCAAACCAACTCACCAAGCCCAGCACTCCCCTCTTTTGTCCTCATACACAAAACTATTCAACTTCTTCACCAAACCAAAGGTGCTACTTTAAGAAAAGCTACAGTAGGTCATAAGTTCAGTACCTTATTCTCAAGTGTTTATAATTTTCTTTTCCAAAGTAGTTTTTTTTTTTTTTTTTTTTTAGACTAGGCAGAGTATGAAAAAAACCCTGAAATTAAAAAAGTAAAATCATTCCTGATTATGATCATATTCCCTGTTTATCCTGTTATAGTTACCAAGTTTTTGCAGTCAGAGGGAAATATTTCTAACGAAATAAAACATTCCGATGTGGTGCACACCAATAATCACAGTACTTAAGAGGCTAAGGCAGGAGGATTACTCTGAGTTCGAGGCCTTCTTGGGCTACAAAATGAGTTCTAGACCAATCTGGACTAAAGTGAGACCCTATCTCAAAAAAAAAAAAAAAAAAAGAGAATTTCACATACCTAACAGAAGCAACAGCCAAGCAACATAGTGCAGACAATCCCTGATTTATGGTAGTTCAATGTACCATTCTACAATGGTATAAAAGTGATGTGCATCTGGGTGAAACTATATTTAAAACGTTGAATTCTGGGTTTTTTCCCTCAAGTTCATTTTATGCTGTCCCATAACTCTTCGGAGGTACTTCACAAAAGGACAATAAAGGGCATAGTTGCTATTCCACGATTGCTAAGTTATGTTTACAGCATTAGGTGTACTAAATGACCTGGTGTGTGTTTGTGTGGTACTAGAAATTGAGTCCAGAACCTTCTGGCTAAGCCATACTTTTAGCCTCTCTCTCTCTCTCTCTCTCTCTCTCTCTCTCTCTCTCTCTCTCTCTCTTTCTTTCTTCTCATTAAGTTGCTAAATCACCCAGACTAGGGGCTGGACTTGTGTTCCTCCTGTCTCAGCTTCTCATAGTGCTGTGGTTACAGGTGTGCTCTTCCACATGGTAGTTACATGCTTTGGGGTGGCACTGGTACTGGGGACTGAACCACTGAACTATACATCAAACTGTGGTATATGTGTGGATTATGTTCTTAATGATACTTTCAATGTGAGCTGTGTTTACCTGACATGACCTCATCCTAAGTCAAGAAGCACACGTGCAGGCTTTTGATGTTCCTCTTGTCATTGTGGGCCTGATTAGGAACTGTGGCCACATTACTGCCCAGCATCTCAAGAGTTCAATACCACATAATCAGGCTGAAAAGGAAACTGAAAATTCAAACCACAGTTTCTTCTGCATGTGTGTCACTTCCATACCATTGTAAAGTTTGAAAATCACAGCAGAGATTATTTATACATGTATATCAGTATATAACCAGGAAAAAACCAGCAAATTATCGGGGAAAATAACATAATCTTGGTTTATTTTTATCTCATTTTCTCCCAACAGTATTCTATATGTGGACCCAGGGCCGGCCATCCATCCATCCATCCGTCCATCCACCCACCTACCCATGCAGCAAATACCCATTGGCAGATGCTCATGCCAGGTGGTGATCCAGGCACAGGGTCTCAGGAGTGAGACACAACCGCCCTTCCTGAAGACAACAGAGTTTACACATCCCAGTGCAGAACACCATTCTGAGACGCAATCGCACTTAATGACTGTTCGATTCCTTTCTAACTGAACATATTTTCCTCTTATGCAATGAAACATAAAAAACATAATTTATAGTTTCATTCTGTCATGCAGTACCTCAAAACACAGTAAAAGTGGTGTGTGCTACCATGCTCAGCTTTGGTGGCTGGCAAGGCACGCCCAGGGTTCCAGGGTCTGCATGGCATGTGGTACCAGGGAACAAGCCCGGATCCCTGCGCCCACCAGGCAGGCACCCAGATATATACTATTAAAATACAGAGCAATGGGCTGGAAACATAGTTCAGTGGCATAGGCACCTGTCTGGCAAGCACAAGATCCTGAGTTCAATTCTTGTTACAAAAACATAACAAAAACAAAAATCCCCAGCAATGACTATATGAACCATTCTGAACACTCTCTGATTGCCTCAGCTGTCTGCAGAGGATATGTTCCAAGATGCCCAGTGGATGCCTGAAACCACACAGAGTTCTAAATGAACTCAAAAGTATGTTTTTTTCCTATACTGTATCTAAATATCTATACTATTTAATTTATAAATAGAAATGGAAGAATAACAGTAATAAAAACAGAGTCATCACAATATACCATAAAATAAAAGTTATGTGAATGTATTCTCTCATATATCTTACTGCACTGGTAAGAGTTCAACTGATGCAACCACTGTAGAGAGTCCTCAAAAAACTAACACTGGAGGTTCCCTTTTTGGTTTGTTCTTGAGAGACTTACAAGCATCATACCACAGTGGTACATGCACACCCATGCTTATAGTGGCACTTTGTAACAACTAAATCTTGGAAATAGTTCAAATGCCTGAGGCTGGGGAGATAGCTCCGTGGCACAAGTGCCTGCCTGGCAAATGCAAGCTCATGAGTTCGAACCTCAGTCTCCCTCACCAAAAAAAAAAAAAAAGCCTATTAACCAATGAACAGATATAGCAGATGTGATTCATTTATAAAATGGAATACTACTCTGCCATAAAGAAGGACAAATATGAAAGATAAATGAATGTATCTTGAGGCCAAACTTTTAAATAAATCAGGCTCGCATATTTAAAAATTAAACTTTTCCTCTGATATGATAAACAGAAAATGTAAATAAGGGCCAAAATATACCCTTATAATATATATTGGGAAAGAGGAAGAAAACGTTCAGATGAGAAGGGGAACAAGGGTGAGGCGATTGGGGAAGGACAGAAGTGACAAGAAAGAAAGAAAACAGAAGAGGAAAAATGGAAACAAAACTTTTATAAATGAGAAGAAAAGTTGAAGGGACGAGAAGGGAATGAGAAAACAACAACAAGCTATATTATATATAGGTACAGATTCCTTATGATGAGTGTGGTCATTGTGTGTACCTAAGTTGTGCTAGTAAAATAAAAAAGTTAAAAAATCTTATTGCACTGAACATACATCTCTTCTCTTTGTGGTAACATGAGTGACACAACATTAGCGGGGAGAGGTGAAGGCACTCAAGAGTGTGCAGCTGTGACCCTGAGGTCACCTGAACATAAGCACTGCACACTGAGATGATTGACCTGGCAATGGAGGGTGTGCCTACTGTGCTGTACATTAGAAGAGAGACAGCTCACAATTCAAGGATGGCACAGGAAAGTATGAGACTTCGTTATAATTAGAATATTACTTAGAATGGGATGAATTTAAAACTTTTGAACACCTTACTTCAGGAATCTTCCAGTTAACATTCCAATCAGCATCCCAAACAATCTTTTCACCAACCAGCTAGCACGTACTAGACCTGAGACAATTATAACATGGCAACACAACAGAAACACCTAGGTTATTTAATAAAACACCTGGTGTGTTAGTCACATTTTTCATTGTTGAGACAAAACAACTGACACCCAACGTTTAAGGAGGAAAGGTGTGGCTCAGTTTTTAGAGGTTTCAGTCCATAGTCAGCTGGCCCCAAGGTAGAGTGGCCTGGCAGAGGAGTATCACAGAAGAGAAACAGTTCTGGCAAAGCAGAGCAGGCCTGGCAAAGCAGAGCAGCCTCTCCCTTTCATCCCCATCCAGGCTACCCACCTTTTGGGTGGTACCGCCCCGAGGCTGGCCTTCTCATTATTCACACCCAGAACTGTGCCCAACAAATCAGTAGACTAATGTAATGATAGCGCACCCTTAGTCCAAGCACCACACACTTAATCCTAGCTTCACAACCTTAATCCAGCTACCTCCAAAAAACTCCACCTATGACTGCATAAGACTTTGGAGGAACATATAGTTACAAGCTATAACACTTGGCCTATCTATCTATCTATCTATCTATCTATCTATCTATCTATCTATCTATCTATCTATCTTTGCAGTACTGGGGATAGAACTCAGGACCTTGCACTTGTTAGGTAGGTGCTTATGCCACTGAGCTATATCCTTGGCTCTTAATGTTAAATCCCTCCCAAGCGTCTTCTTTCCAGACAGAGGACATGGGCAAGGAAGCTCCCAAAATGAAAGTCTTTGGCAAGAAGAAAAAAACCTGGTCACCTTTTAGTTTCCCATATCTATCAGTCTATGGTGGCAATAGCAGTCATTTCAAAACTTAAAAAAAAAAGGCAAGGATGGCAAGGACTACAGCTAACCCAAGCAAATAAAGCCATACAAAGGGAAACCATAAATAAGAGAAGACAACTAAATGCTGACTGATCATAAAACCATGATGCACTCTTCCCTAGCCATCATCCAGGCATTACTCCTGTTTTATCAGTAAACAGTACAAACAGACACTCAGTGTTCACAAGCAATGAATTTACTATGAAAACAGCACTATTCATACATAGCTAATAAAGTAATTCTAAATGTTGCTCTGTTCTGTTTTTACATTTGGGTCTTTAGTAACACCTTAACATGTCAGCTTTGCATACAAAGGCAGCATTAAGAAATCTTGACTTCGTTTCTTATATGTATGCTAGTTATAATTTGTACCGAACTATTTTCTCATTTGACCCTACTGGCTAATAATGGCACGCACCGCATTTGTAATGTGCTTACAGGAATGCTGAACGTAGTCTGAATGTAGAATGTAGAGTCTTAAAACAGAATTTACAGGTCTACATGAAGTTCAGACCCAAGACAAAGGTTCCAAAACATACTGCATGTATGTTCTATCTGTGTACACAGCACACACTTTTCTGATTGTTACAGGAAACAAGATTTGCATTTCACAGTCAGAAGTCACATTTTTCTAAAAATACACTGCCTTGTCTGGCACACACTGTGGAAAACTTACTCAACGTAGCTATCACCACTGAACTATTATTATGTTAGGTGCTCTAAAAATGCCTTATCAAAACCTTACAAGAACACTGCCAAGTAGATATGGGTAACTTCTTACAAGGAAGCCAAAGTCCAGTCAAGCAACTGCCAGGGCTGCACAATTAGCCAGTGGCAGATTTGTTACCACCAGCTGCTTCGGTCCAGATGTCCCCAAGTCAATGTTTTCTTCTACTCTGCAACTTCAGCCCTCAACCTCAGCTCTTTCTCCAAAGTACACTTCCCTCACAGAAAAGAAACAAAGCAACACAGGTAACATCTTCATCAAATTTCCTAAACAAGAGTTTCAACTCATTTAAGATTTGAAAAGGTACTTTTTTTTTTTTTTTTTGTAATGTACACCCTACCACTTCACAAACCAGATTTGCCACTTACCCACTCCCTTGCCCTTTGACACTTAGTTCAGGTTACTTGGTGGGAATTTTCTCAGAAACTGAGAATCCAGCATGAATTTTTTTTCCTGTTATGTGCTGGCAAGGGGCAAACCAAATTCTTCCCAAGTACTACAAAGGACAACATCACTGGTTTTCCTACTCACAGTACAAAGGTAGCCAAAAAAAAAAAAAACAAAAAAACCCATCTGGTGGAGTTCCCTCTACATTTACTTCCTCAATCAGACTGCAACATAAGGGACACTTGTTACATTCAGAAACAAGACAAGATAAATGAAGGGGTTCATTCTCTAAAATGACTCATGCAGGGCTGGGAAGACAGCTCAGTGGCATAAACACCTGCCTGGAAAGTGCAAGGTGCTAAGTTTGATCCCCAACTTTCTCTAAAGAAAAAACTAAATGTATAGTTTTAGTTCTCTGAAGAACTGAGTAAGTATATTAACCAATATCCATAAAACTGTTGCCTGACTGAAGGCCAACAGCTTACATGGATTTCTATACACCTACTCTCTTCTGAATACCTGCCTTGCCATTAAGGCAATCTCTTCTAACTGTTCTCCCCCTTGGGTATGGGGAATCAAATTCAGGACTTCATGCTTGCCAGGCAGGTGCTGCACCACTGAGCTAAATCCCAGCCCTTGATACTGCATTATCTAGATCATCACACTTTGTATAGTGTTTGGTTATAGTTTATGCTTTTGGTTGTTGTACTATAAAGTTCTGTTCCATTATATGTACATAGACAACTTTCTGATTTATTTTCCTTTTGTTCATTTCTATTTTTTCACTTTAATATATTTTAATAACTTTATAATTTATTTTTCACTTTACTATACAAAATGATACTGTATACTTTTCAGAAACAGGATTTGTTTGATTTTACTTTTGTGAGTGTGCCCTTTTTTTTTTAACAGGTTTGAGGGAAAGAGGTCATATGCATTATTTCTGTTATAGTTGGGGTTTTTTTTTTCCTTTTATTACCTAGTTTCTATTTTGTGCAACACGATACATCTTATAATTTGTGATGTTCTACAACTAAATTTATACAGCTCAAAAAAATTTATACAGTTCACAAAGTTATGTTTCCTAAGATTTCAGGATCATGATTTCACAGTTTAAGAAGAAAAAATTTATTTTCCCCTTTCATGAGTAGCTACCATCCTGTTGACACTGGAGGAAGGCCCTGGCCACAATCCCTTTGCCTGCTGTACCCCCGCACCATCTTTCCTTTCCTAGAACAGATGTCTACTGTGTACCTCTGCTGCTGAGAGCCCTTCATTTGAGGGGTAGACACTACCTAGGTTCACTGTCATTTCACCAGTATTAACAAAGGATAACAATAAGTAACTATAGGGCTGGCGAGATAGCTCAGCAGTCTAAAGTGCCTGCTTAGGCAAGCTTAGACAACCACAGGGATTGCAGTTTGATCCCTGGCACCACATGCTGTGCCAGCCCCACCCCCAGGGCAGGCTGAGCCCACCATAACATAAAGTTAAAAAAGAAAAGAGAGAGAGAAAAAAAGTAACTATAAAATGATTATACTCTTATCATTATTTACTTAGAAACAAACATTACTAAAAGTACCACTGTGCATCATCTCTGCATTTGTTAAAATTAACCACAGTAAGACTCGAATATCCTCTATCTTGAAAAGTGAAACTGATTTCATGACTCAGTGGCAACAATGGTTTACAGATGAAAGTTGCCAATAATTTAGTAGACAACCTTACCTGGATTTACTCTTCTGTAAAATGAAGCTAAATTACTAGCTTCACACTGAGCATAGCTTGCATGAGAAGAAAATTGGCCTGTTCTAACTCTTAGAAGCACTGTTGTTACATGAAGCAGAGTCAGGAGTTAGAAGAACCACGTTCTCAAAGGCAACAAGCACATTATGCCCACTTCTGCTTTCCACCTGCTCTCACCTTCACACTCGAATTGCATACACTTTACAAAGCACCGACAGGGTTCCAACCACTGCCTCATAGGCTGACAGTCAGATAGGTACTAAAGCAAGCTTTTTCAGGAGATCTCCTTTTGTCTAGCAGCCCTGGGGAGTTTCAGGGAGACCATTTACCTACTCATCACCTTGGGCCTCTAAAATGCTTAAGCACATGCTCTATCACTGAAGTATACACGAGCCCCTCCCATAATTATTTTTTACTTTTTATTTTATTTTTTTTTAAGACAGGGTCTCACTATGCAGTTTGGGCTGGCCTTGTGCCCCCAAGCTGGCCTTGAATTTGCAGTGATCCTCCTGTTTCAGCCTCCCAGGTGTTGGGTCATAGGTGTGCGCCAATGCACCACGTACCCAATCCTGTAATTTCAAAGCAAAAATTCTTCAATGATTACAGCAAACTACTGATTTCCCCAAATAAAATTTAAAGATCATACTTAAGCCAATTGGCATTGAAACCAGAAGCTTCAATAGAATAAGGTTTGTGTATACTTGACAAAGTTCATTAGAATGATATTTTACTTAATGTTGGCTATAGGTTAATTACCACACAAGGATGGAGTGGAAGCCTAACTCAATTAACTCTTGTAAGAATTTTTAAATTTTTAGCTAAACATTATTTCACTGAGTTAATTCCATTCCAATTTCACAATCATCCTGCTAGGTTTTTTTATTACCTATAACCTACACTAGAAAAATATATTCTCTTAGGTTCTTGATAAAACTGACTCTCTTTTACAGGCAGATTACTGTAAGAAGTGAAGACAAACAGAGAAACAAACCAAAAACAGTAGTCAGGTGATCGTATTTGAGGCCACAGCTTTTAGTCCCCAAAGTTCCTTTGCCCCCTTTCTCTGCTATCCTCCTACCCAGCAGAGTTCCTTCACCACCCTCCATCCAACTAGTTTTTTCTAGGGCCTTGCTGACAGGCTCCGTAGGGCATGGTGGTGAATGCCTGTAATTCCCATACTCTAGGATGCTGATTACAGTAAGAGGATGGCAAGTTCCAGCGCCAGTCTGAGCAATTTAGTGACTTAGTGAGATCCTGTCTAAACAATAACAACAACAAAAAGACAGGGGAAGACGTAGCTCACAGTGAAGGCCCTGGGTTCAATCCTCAGTACCAATCATGAAAAAAGCATATTCCAAAACTATAAACAAAATATACACATGATATAAATATAGGAAACAGGAAACCCAGCTTTCTTAGCATTGAGTCTACCACAATTTCCTAGCCTCTGAGTGAAAAGAAAGCACTTTTCAGATGCCTTCCTGATTCTGGTCAATAATCTCGACCTGGAAACCCTGCAGCTAGATGTTTCTGAATTCAAGATTTTACCAAAAAATGACGGTGCATGTATTTTAGAATATAAGTATGCTCCCCAGGAGAGGTGTTAAATCAAATTCACTGATAGTATTTTCAGTAAAACACAGTTTTTACATTAAGTGGGATAGACTGTTAACTTCAGGACAAACTAAATTTGCAGTGATTTCAGTTGTCCTAAGGTCACAGGTTTGAGCTCAGCCTGGGAAATATAGTGAGACCCAGGCCCAAAATAAAAACAAGAGGAGGTTGGGGATGTAGCTTGTTGTGAAGTCCCTGCATTCAAATCCCAGCGCCATACTGCTACCCCCATCCAAAGATCTGGCCTTCCATTAACAAAACTGGTAAAAACTGATGCCATGAACCTTCTAGCTCTCTGCACTGCACACAAAAATATTACACAAAAAAGGTACTGTTACAGGCAGCTGAATTAGGTAGAAATATAGGCAGTTAGACAGGGCCACGCCCTCAAGGATGACAAGGAAGACAAGGTGACTTTACAACTAGAGACAGACACTCCTCTGCCGTGGGCCAGGTCTCAAGCAAGAGTAAACAAATACAGCTACATACTTCCCTAGGGATGGGCATTAGGGATTGATATTCTAAGTAGGTATCAATCACCTTGAAAAGAGCCTGTAGAGAGTCAGGAGCCCAAGCTCAATACGCGATGTTCTTGCCTGCTTGCTACCTGACTTGCCTTTCCACTGGATCCCGATTTTAATCAATTTTACCTGAGTAATGGTGCTTGTAATCTCACTGGTTGACCATACTGTCCTACCTCATAGCCACCTAAGCAAGTTCCCACGGCTTCTCTAAAAAAGTCCCTGGAAGAGATAGCTTCCTGGGGTGCAACCACTCTGGGGGGGCTCCCCTCCTGTCTCTCTCTCTGACAGGAGCTTCCTTTCTCTCAATAAATATGTTCTGTTCATTACCTCTGTTTGTTCCTAAAAATCATTCTTTGGTTTTAGAGAACACCAACTTGTCCCAGGTACTTTTCAGGTTGGGGATAGGTTTTCCCTATATCATTTGGAGGTTCCCTATCACAAGTCATCCACCCCACACCAGTTTTTTCTTCCTGCATCAATACTATTGTTATCTTCTATTACTATCTTACTAGCAACATCCTTTTATTACATAATGAAGTTTAGAATAGACCAGTATCTAGAATGAATCTAAAATGGCAAGTAAATAAAATAAAATGACAAGAAAAAAAAAAAAAAAACTTTCTTAAGAATGAATTAATCACCAAGAGGAGCAGTGAAAGGAAAGGCAAGATTCTGTTATTACTAAACGTCTTTGCTTTATTAACAAGAAAATTGAAAACTAACTAATCTATCATAATATTGTAAACAAGGGCACTCATCTGTGTTCAACACACTAATAAACTGTCTCTTGAAAAGTCACAACTCAGATGGACATACCTGTAATCACAGCACTGCAGGGGCTGAAGCAGAATTACTGGAGTTCCAGGCCAGCCTGGGTACACAGTAAATTCTAGGCCAGCCTGCAACACATGACAAGATCCTGCCTCAAAAATAAACAGACAAAAAATTTCACAACTAGGTATGGGGAGTTAGTTCAGTTGCATAAACACCTATCTGACAAGCTCAAGGTACTTATCCTGAGTTCGATCTCTGGTACAAAAAAAGAAAAAAAAGAATCCACAATTCAACCTGCTGTTTCAAAAACTACAATCATGGGCTGGGGAGATCGCTCAGTAAAATAAGCACCTGCCTGGCAAGCACAGGGTACTAAGTTCAATCCCGGGTACTGGGGGGAAAAACCAAACTGAAGTCATGATTATGAAGGCATAGGTTCAGACCTTTTTGAGTTCTGACAATTTGATCTCTGGCCCCATAATCCTCAGTTTAGGCACAAGATTCTATATTTATGAAACAAAAGAAAGACTTTGTTTCTTTAAATTTTAAAAAAGCATATAATAGATGAGCTGGTTAGTGCAACTTGTAACTAGGTAGAATTTCTAAGGTATAATTTTTTACAGCACTAACAAATTAAAAAAAGGGAAAAAGGGACTACAAATCATTGAGGATAAATTATGAGTGTATAATGTAGATATCTAATTATAAACATTAAAAAGTAATCTTTCCTTAAACATTCATTTCCGGGTTTGTATGTACCTTTTTTTTTTTTTGCAGGACCAGGGTTGAACTCACGACCTTGCACTTGCCAGGCAGGTACTTGTGGCGGGTTTGTATGTAAATGTGGCCATCCTCCTGCCTTAGTTAGCCTTTGAGGGTTGTATTATAGGCAAGTGCCATCATGCCTGGGTTATTTTTAAAGTCAACTTAAAAAGGTACAGAATACAGTATGAGATTTAAAAGGTGCATAAAAACTGAGATTAGCAACACAATCCAACAAGACACATTGCAAGTCTTTTACAGTGTACTTAAACATCTTGGTTGTACAGACATTATATCTTTTTGTTGTTCTTATTGTTTTGGGGTGCCAAGAATTAAATTCAGTATCTCATGCCTGCCAGGCAGGTGCTATGCTGTTGAGCTATATTCCTGGCCCTATACACTATATCTTATGACTTTACACATGTCACAAACTCTAAAAAGTCTACCTTATTTGCACACATTGTATTCTTTGGCACTGTCATTAAAACCAGTTGCTGAACTCCCACGTAAAAGTTAACTTAAGAACTCTAGGGGGCCGGCGAGATGGTTCAGTGGTCTAAAGCGCCTGCTTAGGAGGGCTCAGGCAACTGCGGGGACTGCAGTTCGATCCCCGACACCACATGCTGCGCCAGCGCCACCACCAGGGCAGGCTGAGCCAGCCACAAAATGAATAAATAAAGAAACAAGCAAACAAATAAATAAATAAAATAAAAAATAAAAAAAAAAAAATTAAGGGGCCGGCGAGATGGTTCAGTGGTCTAAAGCGCCTGCTTAGGAGGGCTC
>PVKN010008507.1:0-25059 GCA_004027915.1 Capromys pilorides
CCCCAGTGAGGTAGAAGTCATTGCCGTTATTTCAAAACAAAGGAACTTAATTGAGGTGAGTTAACCAGTCCAGGGTGCTCTGTGATTACATACCACATGGCTCCAGCTCTTTCTTGTGTACCTGGCAGCCACCAGCTCCAGATCCATGGTGAGAATGTTCTAGAAGCAACTCTACCTATGCCTGAGAAAAGCAGAGCACCTGAGTGTGATAAGTTGGAAGCTCCATGTGTGAGCCAACAAGAAGCGAGAGTTCATAGAGACCGATGAGAACTTTGCACTGGACAGGGAGGTGACCGCATGTGTCAGACCAAAGAACAGGCCCTCTCAACCATGTCTCACGGTGTCCTGTTCAGTCAAGAGAAACCTGAATGCTAGGAGAACCCATGGATACTGCGGCTAACACGTTTCTAGGTGCGGGAGTGTGAAATACTGTCCATTTGGTCTTCTTTCTTTTGCTAGCGTACCAGAGATCCTTGGAACCTTGAAAGTGATTGAAAGACCTTTGCCAGAGAAGGACTGACTGCTTTTCTGGCTGCCCCTATGTAGCTTCAGGCTGTGTGCTGACCACTTAGCAAACAAAGGCAGGATTAAGGGTCAGGAATGGGCAGCCCTCCTCCCACCCTCCAGGGTAGGGATGGGGCTAAAGGTTAAATTGACCACCGGAGGTCAGTGAGTCTGTCAGTCAGGCCTACATCCTGAAGCCTCCTTCACAACCCTGCAAACCGAGGCTCAGATCAGCTTCCAGGTTGTTGGTTGGGCAGGAGTGGGTGGGCGTGCGCCCCTCCCAGCATTCCTCCTTGTATTTCTCACCGTACGCATTTTTCATCTGTGTCCTTTGCAATATCCTGTATAAAAATCAGGTAAACATAGGTAAGGATTCGTATGTGTCCTGTAAGCCGCACTGGCTAATTGGTTGAACCTGAGGAGAGGATCATGGGAGCCTGAGTTTAAAACTATTTGGCCAGAAACACAGGTGAGAAGCAGCCAGGTCATCTCTGATTGGAGTCTGAAGTGGGAAAGGGGTGGTTTCGGGGACCAAGCCCTTGCCCTGGTGCCACCTCCTTGTGATAGCATAAGAATTCATCTCTTGGAGGAGGATGTCTGGGAGGTGTCCTGTGGTATTGCCTGTGAATGTAACAGGTGGTGACAATACATCTTCTCTCTCCCCCAGAAGATTGCTCTGTTAACTGAGTGTGTAGGGGGAACTGAGACATGGCGCTTGCTGTTTCTGGTCTGGGGTAGACCGTGATGAAGAGGGTCGGGGGCTGCTTCAGCGCTGCTTCGGATGGATGGACAGAGTGCGGCTGTCGGGAAGGTCCCAACAACCCGCAGGTTGGCAGTTTTGGTCCATGTGGCCCGCCATGGCCTGGTGAGAGTAGATTTGCATGGGCTCCTGACCTGGGGGGCAGCAGAGAGAGCAGACTAGAGTGCCTACGGGAGGTGCTAAGGGCTTGAAAATTACCCTGAGACCAGGTGGAAGAGACAGGAACCTTTTGAAAACAAGAAACAAGGATAACTGAGATTGAGTCCGTGGGGTTATTAAAAGTGACCTGTGTGGAGGTTTTGTTTTGGGTTATTATAACACTGTTTCATTCAGAGTGGAGGTTTCTCTAGCAGAATCTGGGGGTGCCGTGAAACTATGGAAAGCCCCCTTTGAGCAACAGCATTGCCCTAACCCAGCCTTCACTTAGCCCTTCTAGGCCTTGGGCTCACAGTATAGGATCAAATCCCCTATCAGTAGCAAAATGGGCAGGCTGAAGTTTTGTCTCCATCCTGGCTCTCTAGTGGAATTGAAATGCTTTAAAGGTAGCCAAGAAAGTTAAAGGGACTGAGACCACAGCAAAGAGCCCTTAAGTCACACAGCCTGCCGGCCTCCACAGCCTCCCCAGGGCAGGGGTAGAATTCTTGTAAAGTGAGAGTTTTTAAAACAAGCTCCATCACAAGGGCCATTGCTTTTCAGCTTGACAAGGAGCCAGTTTTGATTTGAAGAGACAGAGGAAAAACTGCTGTTGAATGAGAGGGAATGTGTTGTGTTGCATTCCTGTTTGCCTTTCTGGGATGGGCTGGTTGTGGCCTTTCTCATAGATGCCTGTCTCTAGTGGCAAAGACAGTCTAAGGAGAGCAGCTGTGTGGAGCTCACTAGGAGGTGGCTCTTTAGCTCCAAGATATCAAGGCACTTGGGCTCCCTGTAACATGGGTACAGCAGCCACAGATCTCTGCCCTGCACATAGTGTGGGCTGGAGGGATGCCGCAGGGACCAGGATGCCAAAATTGTCACCTTTCTTCTCTGCTCTCTTTGTGGGTTCATCGAGCAGACACCTCCAGGCAAAGACGCAGGCAGCGTGACAGTCTGATGGGGACCTTGAAGTGAGTGTCTCCTGCTCTACAGTGCCCTTAGCTGCCCTCAGGTGCCCTGCGTGGCTGTGCTTTGTGTTGACCTTGGCCCTTTTTCAAACCCAACTGGGTGTACCCTTTTTGATGCAGAAGATGCATTGGGCCATTCTTGATCACTTCAGTCCCTCTCAGGCATCTGTAAAAGCCACCATGGTCTGTTGGACTGATTTGTACGTAAGATTCCTTTGAAATAGCAAGGTGATCTGAGGCATCTGTCTTTCCTGGAGGAGGTACAGTATATATTTAAACAGGCTAAGCTATTTATAGATCCTTATGTATTGTGTTGCAGGGAACAGGCTGAAGTCAACTTTAATGTTCCCGCTCCCCCTTTCCTGTAGCTCCGAGTATAGTTTGTCGCTAGTATTGGAAGCTTTTAACATCCAAATCTCCAGTGATGTCAGTATCCTTTTTATGCACTTTGCATAGAAGCTGAAGCAGGAGCAGGCTTCAGAGTAAGTGAACTAAAGAATCTTGGAGCTTTTAATCACTTTCCCTTGGTGTGAACAATAATCTCTGTCCTGTCAGATTTTGTTTGAAACGATGTTCACCACTTCATAGTGATAAACGTATTCTGAGAGTCTAGTATCTCTTCTGAGAAACTAAAAAGTTCATATATGAGATGAATTCTGTTGGAGTAATTCTGCACAACCCCCTCCCCAACACTACCCCAGTGATTATACTTTGTTTTCAGTACTAGGAATCAAACCCAGGGATCAAACTACCACTGAGCTGTATATCCCCAGTCTTTTTGTGCTTTTCATTCTGAGATGGGGCCTCCCTCAGTGGCGCAAGTCAGTACTTGAACTTGTCCTTCTCCCGCCCACCTCCTCAATGCTAGGATTAGTCTTGTGCCACCGTGCCCCATGACCTTAACTTTATGCTTGAACTGAAGAACAGATTGGAACAGAAATTTTACTTCTAAACCTTGTGTTTTCAGTGGTGAGTGCTGAGAGCCTCTCCAGCATGTCTACTTGCGTAACACTTGGTCAACAGAAACCCGGGTAGAGGAAGGACACATGGTGGTGATGGCCACTCAGAGATTGCTAGCAAGTGATGCTTGTTCATTTCTGGTTAGGAGGTGAGTGGGGCAGACAGAGGGACCACAGAGCTGTCCTTGCAGTTCCGTGCACCCTCACTCTGCTGCTGCTGCTGCTGCTGCTGCTCTGACTTTGCTTCTCACACTGGCTTTCAGGGGAGCAGGAGTGACTTCTTTCGCTGTCAGTGCCTGAAAATCTGTGGGCAGAACTCCTTGAAGAAGCCACTCCCCTGGCTTGCTGCGTGCTTTGCTCAGCCCATTCTACTTCTTCTTGCTTTTTGATATGTTGGATAGAAAAAAAAAAAAAGGTTTGCATTCTAAAGTCATGTGTACTTGAAGAGAATGTCTTTCTGATGTATAGAATTTGGAAGTGCCAGGTCTTTTAATTCAGTGTTTGAAAATTGACTTTAGGTTCCTTGTCTTTGGGGTATAGACTCCTAAATGGAAGAGACCATAAGAAGCTAATGGCTTTGCTTTTTGAATGGAAATGCATTGCTTTCTTTCAGTATGAAAAAGAATCGGAGATGTGCTTGTTTCAGGTCTAGCCAGTTCTTGGTTCTTCCATAGATTGCAAAGCGCCAAAACCCAGGAGCAGATTGTGTCTTCCATTCAAGATGCCTATAGGCCCTAGAACTAGCAGTGCTTTGGAAGGAAGCAGTGCTGTGTAGAAAAAATGTGTGGTGATGCCTTTGGCCTTGGCTGGGGAGGTGGGACTTCCGAGGAGCTGGCTGTGATCATTCGCTGGCCACTGAGAGACTTGGCAGCATGGAGATCCTCTTGTGTGTTTTGGGGCCAGCAGACACCTGGCCGCTCCCAGGCATTTAGCCTGGTAATTAAACGCAGGAGTATGCACAAAGAGTGGGGGACTGAATGAGAAGGCTGGAGAGATGAAAGGGGGAGGTCAGCGGTGCATCGGTATCAACCTAGGTGCACAAGGAGCTGAGGCACCTGGGCAGTCATCTGGTTTCCAAGCAACCACTAAGCATGTGTTGGCTTGAGACTGAGCTTCCACTACTCCCTACTGGTCCTCTTTGGAACTGGGTTCTGTTTTCTTTCCTCAGACCGCCCTGACCTGGCTTCTACTGATCCTGCTTCCAGAAGGAAATGCCTTTTTTATTTGTAGCAGATATATTATCAGTTTGAACTTCTGAGAGCAGCGCATGGAGTCCCATGAGAGTTGCGGAAGTTTCTGGCTTCTGTTGTTGGTAGTTTGGTTCTGAGGGAGGAAGCACAGTAGAAGGTTGTAGACATCTGAATAATGGAAAGCAGGTGTCCTAAGGAAATGCTGCACAGGCCGTACCTTGAGTTCATTTCCTTCTGTGTTGAAATGTGAAGAAATTTAGTGTAATTCCATGCCTTTGAGATTGTTAGCTCTCTGTCCATGTGTGAGGCTAGTGGCAGAGGGAGGCTTTCTCCCTGTTGATAACCAGGCAAGGCACTGCCTTCTGTTGGAATCACAGACCTCAGGATTATGTCATTCGCGAAAGAGCACCCTTTGGTGGCCACCTAGTGCCTTTTTTTCTAGAAGGACTTTCCATTACTTCACTTCCTGTCTGTCTGACTTAATTAAGCACCTACTTAGCCATAGTTGAATGTGTGTATCATCAAGTCTCTATTTCCTTACTAACATGTAGGAAAGGATCAAGGGCTCTGTTAGCAGTACAGTGAAGTGGTTCCGTGACTACATGGGGTGAGAATACATCTTCCATCTTAGGCATAACTCAGTAAGGCGGCTGCATATAACTGAAAACATTTTAGAACCTTTTTTAACTAAATATTTAACACAGCCAATGGGTTGATTAAAGTGGGAGGACTGTACTGTCAACAGCAGTGTGTAACTCTTTATTGATTTCCACCCATAAATAGACAAGCTTGAGAAAAAGTTAAAATCTTCTCAGATACTTAGCTGGCCACAGTAATATTTGTCTTTTTTTGCATGAAAAGTTGATAAAATTAATTTTCTGCTGTTTAAATGGCTCTACTGCATTTTATATTTTTATATGAGTATTACATGTTCACTCACCAGGGTCTTCACATGAAACAGGCACATATGTTCTGTTCTGATACTTCATCTTCCTACCCAGTTCAACCAGTCAAGTGTTGAATGAATGGGGACCAGGAGTTGGGTCGCTGCATAGGAACCATCAGGGAGGGCATCCTGTTCCTGCGCAGATTCTGATCCTAGAGGTTGGGCCCAGGACCCTGCTGGTCCTAGGACCTTACGTTGAGCTAAAAACTGCAAGGTGATGCAGGTGAAAGAAGCCACTTTCTGTTTGCTCAAGAGTGGAATGATCTGGAATAGGATTTGGAAATGCAAACAAATAGTCATGGCAGAAGACAAGGTGAGGAAGATGTATAGCAAAGATAAAAACACACTTTGGAGTTAGAGAAGTGGGGAAATAAGGACATTTTCCTCAGAGTGGGGATTGTGTTTTGTTTTTTGGTTGGTGACATGGGGTCTCTATGTAGTTCAGGTTGACCCCAGACTCATGGCTCTCCTCTTGCCTCAGCCTCCTGAGTGAGTGCTTGTGTGACAAGTGTGTGCCACCTTGCCTAGCTGTAATTTAGGACTTGGGCTTTAGTTGGCATCCCTTTGGGATGAGGAGTGGTACAGTCAGTGCTGGTGAGACAAAAGCCACATATTCGGGAGCGTGAAGAGTAACCAAGGAACCGCCTCTTTGACCTGGGAATTGCAAGGGGGTTTACCAACATGTCATGGTTTGGGCTTTTTGCAGGGGGAACAGTATAATACAGGACATATTTTATAATATTATTTTGTAAGGAATCACCCAAGAATCATATACAAGGAGTGCAAGAAATCTACCACACACTAAATACTAAAGAATCCAGCTGAGGACCTAGATCCCGATGTCCTACATGAGTCCAGCTGAAAACCTACAGCTCACAACAATGCTTCCCACAAGTCCAACTGGAGGCCTACAGCCCACTCCACACTCTCATGCAGGCCTACTTCATAGATTGTGCAGAAAAGGCCCAAAGGTCGGTGGAGGAAGCTAGGAAGTCTGTGCCACAGGATGAAGGATCTATGCTATCAGGCTGAGGGATTTGAACTGAAGCTAAGAAGCAACACTTAAGATAAGCACCAGAGCTCCCCCAAAAGTGCCACAGCCATCCTCAGCAACTAAGGTCCTGAGCTCCTCCAACAATGAAGAAAGCTGAGTTCCCATCAGGAAAGCCAATGTGGCAGGCTTCTCCATGAGGCTGAGCAGTGCACCATCTTCCCCACCACAGCCAGGAGGTGGTGCTCAAAATGATGACCAGAGCTTCTCCAAAGTTCATTGGGAAAGCCAACATGACAAAGTCTCCAACAGAATAGCCCAAGAGAACCAGTAGCTTCCAGCAGCTCCAACAACTACTCCAAACAGCACCCCTAACAGCGTTTCAACAGCTTCTCCAGCTTTCCCTCTTGGGCTGCTGGCAACAACCCTCAGGTGGGCCTCCCACACCCAGCACCAAACTAGTTCAATTCAGCTGGGTGTAAGAATTTGACCACCGGTTAGCTATCCACCACACAACAATAATTCATCAGTTCTAACACTTCTGAAACAGGCACTGATACCTTTTAGTGCGAATGGAGTATGTGTTTCCCAGAGAACTTAAATGCCTTGGCTACCATTAAATGTTCAGTGAATAGAAGAATTAAAGCATGAATCACCCTTTTCTGAACTGCTTGGTGGCCCATTCCACTCAAGGATGTCTTATTTTATGGATATTTTTGAAGGGAGGGGTCATGGGATACATGAGCCTTGCTTATGAAAAAGGATTGAATACAATCCTCTGAGAAAAAAAAAAATCACTGGAGTCCCAAGTGACCATTTTCTTCAAACTACAGCTTCCATTTGGCTCAGTTGTTAATGAAACGTGCAAAGAAGTGGTGAACTTGAAATGATGCCACCTTTTCTCTGCCACCCAAAGCAGAAGTCACAGCTCCGAACAAACGAGAACAAAGCAGCAGACAATACGTCAGCTCCTGCGCTATCGCAAAAATAGTTCTCATTTTTCCAGGCTTCAGTTATCTTCCCTTCCTGTGTAGCTAGAGGGATAGCAAACCCCATTGCGGAGCTCTTCTGTGAATTCCCTGCCAAAACTGAGATGCTCTCAGCCTGGGCCTGTCCCATGGGAGTCGGTGAGGTCCTGCAGATGAAAAGCAACGTTGCAAAACAAGGATTGCTTCTTCTGGGAGGAAATGGGATTGTACACTCCTCACTGAAACATCGTTCCCTGTTCCTTGGATAGTAGAGGCTTTCAGGAGACAGCAGAGGTTTTTATTACTCATTCAGACTGCCACTGAAGTGACAGAAAAATTACACCTTTAAAGCATAGAAGTACTGAGCCAGAGAATGTGGCATATGCCTGCAGTCCCAGCTACCTGGAAGGCCAAGGCATGAAGATGGCTTGAGTCCAAAAGTTCAAGACCAACCTGGGCAACATAGCAAGCCCATGTTTCCAAAAATAAAATAAAAATTAGGAGTGACATCGCAGACATGTCTTTAGATTCTCCCCAGTCACCTTGCACGGAGATTCTCTTCCGTGTTCTTCGCACATAGGCTCCTGAGCATGCTTTGGGGAGAGGGGTCTCCTCACAGTGTCGAAAGGTCTGTTCTATCATGATACAATATTTTTGGAAATTTAAGTACTCTGTAAATAGTCAATGGCAGTTTGCAAGAGTCAAATTCAGCGCTTTCAGCAAGTCTGCCTCCCATTCATGTTAAATCCCCCTTCATTTTGATTGCAAGGGGAAATCTCATGGCTGTATTTAACTTTCTATTTCAGTGGTCTTCCCATGCACCTAACCTCCCAAACAGAAGAGAGGCCTGCTGCCTGCCCTTGTTGAATCTTTTTGCTTTGGGACATTGTCTCAGTTACTCGTCTCTTGTTGGGACAAATATCTAACACCCAAAATGAAGGAAGGAAAGGTTTATTTAGCTCATAGTTACTGGAGGATTCAGTCCATACTCAGCTGGCTCCAATGCAGAGCAGCTTGTGGCAGAGGGCAGCAGTTCACAGTGGTAGAAGGCAGCAAAATAGCAAAGGAAGGAGTAGCAGCAATGATGGTTACGGAGAGCAAGTCTGTCTCCCTTAAGTTGCATTCAGGCTGTCTGCCTCAGGATGGGTGTAGCATTCATACCCAAAATCCCAGCAATATTAAGACCTATTTATGTCTAAGGCTTTTGATATTTAGATAGTGATGTTATGCTCAGGTGTCTATTTTATAGGGAATAATATCATCGAGCTTCTCTTCTGGAGGGTTAACAACTTAAGTTGGCATACCAAAAAATTAGAAAAAAAGAAGGGCTACAAGGATAGCCAATATTTTGGCCCTAGCCTTTCAAGGTAAATGAGGACTCAGGGCATAAGAGATCCTGTACTGTAACATCCTAAAGCTCAATGGTGTCCCAAATTTTCTATACAAGGAGATTATGGGCTACAGAGGAGAGTGATTGATGATATATAGTGTGCCTAAGAAGAGTCACCTAGAGAGAAAACATTCTCTCAGGCTTTCACAGAGAGCAAACTGGTCAAGCAATAGCCATGACCCATCCAGATGGTTGACACTGTCAAAAGATCTACAAAATGCTGTATGCAGTTGCAGGGTAAATCCTGAGGGAATCTGACTGACCTTGCCAGATACAAAAGTTACATTTTTTGTTATATAGGTCTTGCTTTACCTTGGTCTTAACCATCCAGCAGAAAAGTCTAATCATGAGATATAAAAAGTAAAGCCATGTTAATATGCTGAGCTGTAAAAGGCTCAAGTCAACAGCTTCCAACATTGCCAGTTCTGCTGATAACCCACTACTATTATGGACTGTTGGACTTTATATACAGCTACTTTCTCTTAGTTCAATGAGAAGATTTGCACCAATAGTGTTAATACAAGATATCAAGTCTGCATCTTGTACTCTGAACAAATACTACAAAAACAACAATATGCAATATATTAATTATTGTAACTGTCCTAACCTGGTGTGGAACTGTCTCATGGTTATTTGTTTTCATTAAAATTAATTTTAAAGAAGGACCTATAATCCCAGCCTTGATCATGAATTAATCTCAAACTCTAGAAGTTCCCATACCCCATGACTGCATGAGGCTTTGGGGGGACAATTAGACACAAACCATAACAGGGCACCAGCCTGACCAAAGGACAGCATGAACAAACTAGTACTGACACCAAGCCCTATGCCCACCTGAGAGTGGCCTTTTCGTGTTGTTTGCTCATCTCTTGGTTTAGGAAAGTAGTGGTGTGTTGTGAGCCAGTTCAATTGGCAAGTGATAGGAGTCGTGCTTAGTGGAAAAGGTTGATGCTGGAGTCTCAGCTGTGCCTCCTCCTTCAGGCAGAGGCTGTGTGGCTTCCTTCTGAGGGCATAGGTGTCTGGCTGACCACTCCTGAGTGCAGGACCTAGATTGGAGCTGGCTAAGAGGGGCCCGTTCCTTAGCTGTTGTGAAGTAGAAAGCAGTAGTACTGATCCCAGCTCGGAAACAGAACTGGAGCTTAGGCTCCCAAAGCAGGAGGAGAACTGAGCAGGAGAAGAGCAGGAGTCGGTCCTGCTGTCTCTAGAGCCCCCACAGCCACACCGAGGGGGACAGCCAGTGCTGTGCCTCGGCCCTTTCCCCTGGAGGACTGCCAATTGCTGGTGCAGGAGGGTGTCAGGAATAGCTGGCACCTGGCTTCTCTTTCTTTTACCCCATGTAATTTTACACATGGGCACCTGAGGCTCAGGGCAATGGAGAGACTTTTAGAGCACGAAGTTTGCATCAGATGCAGACCTGCGGTCTAGGTCACCTAGACACTACCAGCCTCTTTCCCTTTACCAGCAGAACTTCCCACCCTTTTGAGGTCTCTTTCTCCTTTGATTTATATTTGTCTATATGTAGGATTGGAAATGCACTCATTATATGAGAATGCTTTAAATTAAAAATTAGTCTGTACATATGTGATCTATGTACCAGCTTTGTTTCTTTGATTTATTTTGAGTCACTGATAAAATGGACAATAGATTTAAGGATGGCTTTCCTGAGACAGGGTGGAAATTATGTTACCGTATAATCTCCTGAGTTCCAAAATGTTAGAAACAGGAGGTCATGTGAATAACATTTTATAAGCTGCCTGCATGTTATGTACAGACTATTTATATGCAGGCTCTGCTCTGTGAAAGACAGGCTTTCTGAGAAGCCCAAGCAGTCCTGAGTGAGAGCTTTCTTTGAGAATCCATGTGACTAGAAATCAGTTGCAGTTTAGGGAAATGAGCAAGGGAACTGACTTTTAAGTCAATCTGCTAGCTAGTGGCTAAGTTGGTAGGCAGGCAGCTCACTGTCCATGTGTCTCACCCACGTTACCACAGTTCTCAATGAAGAACGTCCCAGGAGTGGATGACAGACACAAGGTGTGCAGCAGGTGGGGATAAGAGGGAAGGGAAAACCTTGGTAATCTACACCCCATCTGGTAAACCACATTATTGAGCCTAGTTTTTAAAATGCATTTGTGGGCAAGAGTTTGGATTTTGACAAATGGAGCACTCTGGAGGTAGATGGTAGTGATAACTGCATGACGGTGCACGTGTATTTAACACCCCTGAACTGCAAACTGACATGTGTAAGATGGAATGTTTATGTTGTGTTTTACCACAGTATGTATGTATATGTATGTATATATATATATATATATATATATATATATATTTACAAAAGTTTTCTACTAATGTAAAGACAGCATGTCAAGTGATATCATTCTTCTACCACCCATCCTCCATCATCAGCATTCATTCATTCATTCATTCATTCATTCATTCAACAAATATCACTGAAGCCTGTATTCTGTGCTACAGGTGGAATTATATGTACTCAAAGCTGGGAGTACAACTTTACAATGTACTCTCTGTCTCTGAGTTGCTCACCGGTTAGGTCAGACAATAGCCAACTAAACAATGAATACCAACCAGCATGGTGGGGCAGAGATGAAATATGTGGAATTAACATGGTATCTAGCTGTGCAGAGTAGGAAGTGTGCTGGCATTCAGCGAGTAGAAGAGAAGCACAAGAGGATCGCCTGCTGGAGGAGAGCGTGGCCTCGGCCCCAGGCACTAACAGGATGGCCTGTATGGTGTGTGCAGTGCCTAGCATGCTCCGGTTGCTCCTGCTCACAGGTCCTCTGGTGTGGCTTGTGCATAAATGAGCAGGTACTATGTTAAATAAGGCAGATTCGTGAGGTCAGTGGCAGTCATTCCAGTGGGCTCCAGTGGGTTCCAGTGGGCTAAGGATTCTTTGGAACCCCCTGCAGACCCCAATGGACTGATCTCAGAATACCTGGAGGTGGTGGTGGTGGATGAGAACTGGGAGACCAACAGGCAAGACAGCACCCATAGCCTCAATACCACAACATCCATTTCTGATATAAGATTTTATTTCAAGGCAGGACTCTGACTTTAAACACACACACACACACACACACACACACACTCTTAAAGCATACCTCTGTTGGTGTTAAGGGTTTACCCAGAATTATTAGAATTGATGACAACTAGATGTGTGCTCTAAGCATCAATGCTCTACTTTCAAAGTGATAAACATGCCTTGTCCATTGTAGAAGTTCACCAAGTGGTACTTTGCACATGGTAAGCATTTGATGAAATATTCAATGAGGATCCTTTGAAGCATATGCCTTAGGGACAGCATAAACAAACTGTTGTCATAGGAGTCAACTTCAGCAGCAGACAGGCTGTTAACCCAAAAAGAATTTGTAGGAATGTAAAGTATGTAACTCTCCACTCGGCTTTTTCTTTTTTCTTACTTAAGTTTGGGAGACACTGACCGCTTTTGTCCGAGTTTTCTTTTTTTGAAATCTTAGTGATGTCTTCGACTTGGTTGACAACACTGATTCTATATGTAGATTGAGTGTTGCTGAAAAATAAGTTAATTGTACTTCTTTAATGTTCAAAGTGATATTCTGGGCAAGTTTTGTTTCTGTATGGACAAAAGCCAAAATCCTACTGTTTTTCAATTTGTTTAAATGCAACAGCTTAGACAACATATGTACATGTTCAGCGGAAGATAAAGGATATCATTATTTTTAGCCTATTACAAAGAAAATCACATTTTCTCTTAAATGTCTTGATAAAAAGTAATTTGAACACAATTTTTGCACGAATGCTTTTCAAGATTGGCTGTCAGGTATATTTTTTAAGTAGCACTTTGTTGAGAACCAATGAGACTTTGCAAATTGAGATATATGCTGAACCTGAAATGTGGTTGAAGATGTCAGTTTTTAAACAGCACTTTGAAAAGTAGTTAACTTAAAAGTACAGCAATTCAGAACACACTGAGAATGCTTTTGAAGAGGAAAGTCTCGGTACAGTAGGAAAGAAGTTGACAGAGCCACTACAATTAGGTGACAAGCTGGTACAAGGGCCACTTGTGAAAACTTTTCTCCTCCAACCAACTTCTGATCTTGGCCTAAGAAAACCTCCAGGAAGCACTTCCTCCTTGCCAGCTCCCAAGTCTACTGCCCAGAGCTTCTTCCAACTTCCTGAGAGTACCAGTAACATAGACAGGAATAATGTCACAACCCTCTCTCTGTGTTTGAGATAAAAAGAGTAACACCTATTAAAAGTGGAAAGATAAATGTGCTTTCTTTTCTTTTAAACTGTGTGTGTTATGTGTGCTCATATGTGTATAGATCTACATGTTCGAGTTCACCACCCTGAAAGAGGAAAGGGCAACTTGAAATCTCTTCTCCATGCCCATCACGGTCACTGGTACATTTGCCCACTTCAACTTTATTATGCCTGGTGTATTCTTGTTACTGTGCCCTGGCCTCTGTTAGGCAGACAACAAAGGGGAATCTTGTATTTACAGGGAATCTTATGTCTCCTGTAGCATAGGAATCTGAATACTTTTAGTATCAGAAAGTTTTATTTTGTAGCCTTTGATTTTGCCGTTTTCAGATTCAGCTTTGTAATCATATCTAGCCAGAGAGAGTCATAAATGATACTCTCCTTGGGCTTTTCTATTCTCATACTGCACTAAAAGGACTTCATGGCCTGTTGCCAGTCTTATCACATGCTGGGAAGTGCCACTACCCCATCATAGGTAAGGTGCATTGCATGCCTTTCTTGGTGCAGGACCTTTTCACTTCGCAGTGGATTGATCAGGATAGAACTACATTGTAAGTCGAGCCACATCTGTCCATTCCCCAGCCCTGTTCCATGACACAGGGGCCAGATGGCAGGTGACGTGGAGCTGCTCTTCTCTTGGTGAATCTTAGCCCAAACTGTATGCCCACACTTATAGGACTGGCCCTCTTGAGACTAGAAGACAGGTAGCATGGTAGTGCATACTTCAGTGTTGGCGGAGTTCTGTTCCAGTCCATTCTGTGCCATTTGCAGGTTTTGCGATCTGGGGTTCATGCTTCATTGATCTCAGAGTTTGTTACCTCATCTGTCTTATGGAAATAATAAACCTACTTTCACAGGGCTGTTGAGCAGGTTTGATGAGAAATTCAAGTTTTGTTAGTTTTCATCTGAATTTATAAGACATTTCCAATGAAAGAATGTACCTGTCTCGGTGCCTGCAGATGGTCCTCGGGTAGCGACCCTCAGGCTAACTGCAGGGCGTGATTTCTTGCCAGGCCCCAGTGAGGCTCCCAGGGAAGTTTCCCAAGTCATGCTACGTGCGTGTGCTGCACCTCAGACCAGGGAGCATTTCTGTGGGTGGATTGAGCATGTCCTAAAGTTCCCCGGGGGACCACAATGTGTGACCAAGTTTGAGAAGTGACTCTCAGGGGGGATTTGAAAGGCTCCTGCTCTGGCCCTGACTGAACGGGTACAGCCCAGAATTCTGCAAGTCTGTATTTTGTTTTTTCTTAAACAGAGCCTTAGATACTGCAACTAGTATGTTCTTTCTGTTGGCCACACACACCTTAGGACAGATTAGTTTATTAAGTTCTCTTCAAATAATCCATAGGGATTAACAGGGCTGAGCTGGAAAGAGAGCAGAGGTCTCCAGGTACCTGAGGAGGGCAAGGTTTCCCAGCGGGAAATAAACAGAGACCTGAGAGGGAGCCGAAAGCAGAGAAAACCCAGCAGGTCTGAGCCTCTGCCCTTGCTCATTCTGAAAGTCCTCACAGCGGAGTGCAGCCCAGATGCTCAGAAAGTTCACGATGGTGGCTCTGGTAGGTCAGGGTGCTTGGAGATTTGCTATGGCTTCAAATTGGGCAACTGAAAAAGAACTGTAAATATTCTTTGTGTGCTGGACATGGTCACAGTGCAACCAAAGCCATTTTAAGTTAATAAACAAAAATGTACGGACATAAATTATAAAGTATTTGAAGATGAAGTGCTCAAGTTACTCTATGCAAAATCTCTTACCTCTTCCCAACAAAAGGTGCTTAGACCGCTAGGGAAGGAGACCTAGGCCTTATGTGAAAGGAAAGTTAGACTCCTACTGCACAACATATACAAAAAATTAAATTATCTAAATTACCTAAATGTAAGAACTAAAACTAGTTCTGAAATACTAGAAAGGACACATGGGCGTCAATTTTCACAACCTTGATTTTGGCAATGAGTTCCTAGATATGACCTCAGAAACACAAGTAACAAAAGAGAAAATAGAGTCACTGGACTTCATCAAAATAAAAACAGAAGAGAGCTGGCCAGAAAGCTTACTGGGTTAAAGCGCCTGCTTAGGCAGATGCAGTGGTCAATCCCCAGGGGGCCGTGCCAGCTCCACCCCCTGGGGTGCACTGAGACGGTGATCTAGACTGGGCATGGTGGTACGTGCCTGCAATCCCAGTGCTTGGGAGGCTAAAACAGAATCACTCAGAGTCTGATTTGTGTAGTGAGACCCTGTAGACCTTTGCTAAATACATAAAAATAAAATAAAAACAAGAATAAAGGGATATTATTAAAGCCAAAAGACAGCCCAAGGAATAGATGAGATCGGATTGCTGATAAGGGTGTAGTTTCTGTTCTGTATGAAGAACTGCTACAGCACACATTCGAACAATAAACCATGCAGCTTAAAAATGATGGATAAATTGCCAAGAAGCACATGAAGAGAAGCTCGGATGTCATTTAGAGAGATTAATATCAGAACCACTGTGAGATGTTGCTGCACGCTTCACATTTCGGATGACTATAGTGAAGGGAAGGATAGGACAAAGAAACCAAAGAGAGAGGGAGGGAGGAGAAAAGGAAATTATTGGCAGGGAGGTAGAGAAATTGCAGTTGTCGTACCTGGATGGTACAAAGACTATAAGACAGTTCGGACAGAAGACAGGTTGGCAATTCCTCAAGTAGTTACACATAGAGTTACCTTACATTCCAGCGTTTCAACTCCTAGGTAAATACCCCAAAGAATTGGAAACAGCTTCCGAACAACAGTGCACATGTGAACGTTCACAGCAGTACCGTCCTAATGGCCAAAACAAGTGCAACCAACCCAAGAGTAAATGGGTAAATGAACAGCACTTTGGCAAGCCCGTGTAATGGTGTATTATTCAGCCAAAACCAGAGTGCAATACTGTCCCAGAGGAAACAACCCATCACAAAAGGACACGTAGGTTTTTTTTTGTGTGTGTGTGTGTGTGTGTGTGTGTGTGTGTGTGTGTATGTGTTTGAGACAAGGTCTCGCTATGCAGTTCAGGCTGGCCTTGAGCTCACTTTTGTAACCCAAGCTAGTCTCGAACTTGTATCAATCCTCCTGCCTCAGGCTCCCAAGTGCTGGGATTATAGGCGTGCACAGTAGCCATAACTAGCCTAAGGGATTGGGGTGACGACAGAGAGTAAATGTTGGTGGTCTGGGGCTTCTATGGAATAGTGCTGGTGCACAACATTGTAAACAGAAAAGCCACTGAACATTACATTTGAAAAAATTAAAATGGTGGATTTTATGTTATGAATTTGGCCCCATGAAAAGGAAACTCTGACTTCATTTCTTCTTTAATGCTACATGTGTGGCCCCAAGCCCATCATTCGGGCACTGCTACAGGACGGTGACCTGTTCTGTCGCTAGCCTTTGCAGTTCCATTTTCCTTGCGGTGTCACTTTCTGCAGAGTCTGCTGCACTTCTTTACCCACGGGTTCCATTCCTCAAGCTACTCCCATACCACACCTGACCTAGAACGCAGCCCTCCTACAAACACAGCTGCCGGGGCCTCATGCCAACCACAGGGGTTTCCAGTGACTGAAATTACAAGTGTGGTTCCCAGGTGGCCCTTGCACGGGGCTGGCCTGGCTCATCCATTGCAGGTCCAGTCTTAGAAGGTGGCAGCTGCATGCCCATTCCTGGCAGGCACCTGCAGCATTTGCAAACTGTGCAGGGAAGAAGGTGTCAGGTCCAGAAATGTGAACGGGTGTTGGAAGGTGCAGCGTGGCTCCTAGCAGACGCTAAGTGCTTGGTAGCCGTGGGAAAGGACAGGCGGCTCAGATGGCCTTGAGGGTGGCTCCGTGAGCCTGCAGAGGAGCCCAGCAGTGGCAGGAAGCTGTATTAATCATGCTAATTTTCATTCTCACTTTTTTTTTCCCCTTCTCTTTCTGCTGGGGTCAGCAGGAATGGGAATCTTTTTTTTTTTCTTTTTAGATCAGTCTTATTATGATTATGATTATACTGAAAGACCTGCATGAGGGGAACGCTGCAATCTGAATTAAAAATAGCGTTTTCTGTCCTCCCACACACAACACTCGGTTGCGCTGAATGCCTCTTATAAATGCACACTTTCTGCCTGCCTGGATAAAAGGAGCTGTCACTTCATTTCCATAACGAAGTCATTCCCAGGAGAATTCCATTGTTTTAGCAATAGAATCTTTGTAAAAGGCCTCTTATTTTGCCTGAAAAAGGTAACAAAAATGAACTTTTGAGAGCTTATTCGACATAACAATTAAGGAGTGAGAGATTTTCTCCTTTTTGGATATGTTAGTAGTTGTAAGTGTGAGAATTCCCGGAGCTGTGATATTAGGCAAAACTCCTAAATGTGGAAGCTGAAGGAGGAGAGGAAAAAACCCCTGATATTCTCTTTTTCCTAATATGAACAAGTGCTGTCCGTGGGTGCTTGGGAATGTGTGTCGTAGAGCCAGGCCCAAGTGTGTTGCTGGCTCGGGCTTTAAAAATACTTGCTTTTAAAGAGATGTAGAAAACCTGTAGCATGCCCAGTGTAGAAAGAGCTCTCGTGGGATTTTTAATGAAACACCATCATCAGGTGTTTTAATTGAGTTTCCGGGCCCTGAGTATAAATGGCAAATGTCTCCTTTCTGGGCTTTTTACTCAGAAAATATCCATTGATATTTCTCTTTACTTGAGCATAAAACTTTATAGCGAGTGGAATGCAGAGATTTCCTCCGAAGTGTGACCTGTAATGGGCTCCAGATGGCACATGGGCGTGTGCTCACACTCAGCCCCAGCCCCTGTCTGCCACACTATGAAGCTTTGCCCCAAATATGGCATCAAGTTGTCAACTCTATCTTCATTGAAAGGAAGGATAATTGCATTTCTTAGTACTTCTCTGGCACCAAGGAGCCCACATCAAAGTGTGCGTGCCTTTGGTGTTTCAGCAGGTAACCCCTAGATTTAATGCCAAGTGCTGTTCCTGTTACTCGGGGTGCATAGCTGAGACCATTGAAATCTTAATTTTAAGCAAGAATCATTTTCTTTAAGCCTCTTCCAAAAGGAGAGATGTCTTGAATAGCTCCTTTGTCTTGAGTTAAGTCTGTTCTGATTGCATCAGAAAGTTCTAATATTTAAGCAAGGAAGCTGCTACCTAGGATGGGATAGAGAAATGTTCACATGGGATCATGTTTGTTTGCTTTTAATTTAATAAAACAAGTAGACAAGAAGGGAAACGAGGTCGACAGTACTTTTATGTTTCCTGTTGGCCTAAACATTATGCAAGATTTGAGTAGTTTAAAAAAAAAATGGCCATTGATTCTGAGTTCTGCAAGATAATTCTGTGAGTTTTACATTATAATCATGTAGTGATGCTCTTACTTTGAAAGCATGATTTGAGAATCTGGTCGTAGTCATACTTTTGCATGGTAATATGTTAGAAAGGGAAGTTGTGGCTTTGATAGGTTGCTTCCAGTTGCTATGTTTTTAGTGGTTTCGGTGAGTAGTTATTTCTATCTGTTCAGAAAGGAAGGTGAGGGCATAGGTCTTGGCATTTTAATTTTATCTCAATTCCCTGCTTTGCAAAGTCAGGCCAAGCAAAACCGTTGAGGGTACTCTCCTGGAACTCCTCCGATCACGGCAAAAATAGAACGAGGGGAAACTAACTCTGCCTTACAAATTGTACTAATTTTGTTCTTTAAAAAGTAAGCAGAAACTGGGTGAAGCTTGAAAGTCAGAGGGGGCTGAACTCCGCCCAGAGCTCCTCGGGGGCCCTTAACTGCTTCTGACTTAGAAATGCTTGATGAATTAGTAAAGGAGAAGACATAAGCGCCGAGCCTTCCCCGCTTGCACTAAGCACTTCGGCAGCAACCAAACTAAACACAGACCTTCTTGAGCCAGCAGGAATAAAATTCACCTCCAGGGAGAACATGCTCGCCAACTCCCAGCAGCGGGATTTGCCATCCTGGTCTCCACTTCCCTATCAAGATGTCAGGGTGCCTTGGGCCCCAGCCCTTTCTGCTGGGATTCTGCAGTCCCCATGGGCCCCCAAGTATTTCCACAAAGAAAGTCAAGAAGAAATCGTCCCTAAGGAGCACACACATGCCACTTTAAAACAACTTCCTGGAGACCTTCTGCCGTCCTTCAGGTTAGGATTAGATATGCTACACCTGTCTATTCAATGTGAATTTTATTTTCATTTTGTTCCTGATAGGCAGAAATGCTTTCTCTGGATGCATAATTAGATTTCACAGCGCATTTTGTGCTGGGCCAGTTAGGAGATGTAGTGTTCACGCACACGTGCACACCTGTGGGCGCTCTATCTGCAGATGAAGCCCTTCCTGCGTGTGGTGAACCAAGATGGTAACAGAAAACAGCAGCGTGGATCAACATGAAACGATATCTTCAAATATTTGACCATCAGAATTTATTCAGTGGACTTACCTCTCTGATGAAGTATTCTTCAGGCAGATATTAGTATTATTTTTATTCTCCAAACACAAAATAGTTAATAGTCTATAGAAAATGTCCCCAGTACACCCTAGAAAGCCAAGGATTGGTGGTTTGGAAAACGTTTTACCGTAGATCATTCACAGGGTTCCTCTGCTGTTGGTTGGTTGGATAGCAAGGTAGAATCAGAGAATAAACCTGATCCTTCACAATGCCTGGAGTGTTGGCCTCACTCCCCCATGACCTGCCTCCGGTTCTTCTTGAAAGCTCTGGACTTCTGATTCTTTCCTGGGGGAAGTAGAGCGCATGCTCCTGCCAGGTAACTGTGCTGTCTTACAGTAGACTCTTCTTGGTGAGCCACAGCTCTGGGGGACTCATTTCCCAGCTCTGCCATTGCCCCTAGCCCTGGTGGAGGCAATGTGGCTTTAGACCTGCATTCAAAAGCAAAGTTGTTACAGAGTATTTCATTGAGCCATTTCCTTTGGTGTTAGTTACTTTTCTCTATTTGCTGAGACAAAATACCTGATGCTCAAAGTTAAGGAAGAAAAAATTTATTAACTCAGTTTGTAGAGGCTTCAGCCCATAATCAGCTGGCTCTAAGGCAGGGTGGATGGAAAACAGGCATGATAGAGGAGAAACCGTCCATGGCAGGCAGAAGGCAACAAAACAAGCAAGGGACAACACAAGCCTTTTTCTGTCCCCTGTATTTTTCTATCCCAGAAGAATTTGGATGGTCTTAAACCAATCAGTGGACTGATTTAGTGATCACCCACCCTTAAGCCCAGCACCCCTAATCCTAGCATTGCACCATGAATCTATCACACACTCCAGATTCAGCCACTTCTGAAAAAGCTACACCTCCGTGAAGCTTTGAAGGGAATTCTAGGCATGAACTGTAACACCTTGTTACGTACACCTGATTCTTTTCCACTTCATTCAGGGGCAAGTTCTCATGTTTAATAACTGTAGAGGGAGAGGCTTGAACAGATCCCAATATGAAAGCAAAATACTACCTTTTCAACTAAGAATTTATAAATGGGGACAACCCTAGGGATACATAGGGCTCAATGGCATGGCACCTGCCTGGCCAGTGTGAGGTCTTCACTTTAACTCTGGGTTCCAAAAAGAAAAAAGAATTTATTCCTGGTTACCATCTCCAAAAGAAGACACACACAGACTTTACGAGTTCATTGCAGCCTGGATAAGGAATAGAATGATGCATAGCTTGTGGAAAAATAAATGAACGTGTTGGGAGTTCACATGTGAAGAAAGTGTTAAAGCCCCACAATTCAGAAAGTTGTAGCACACGTGGGTAAAGGAAAGTCTTAGGGAAGTGGGATTTGAGGCGGCCTTAGGAGGGAAGGCTGGCTGGTGAGACAGGGAGCAGAAATGTGGGCTCTGGGACAGGAAGTGAGGAGCTCAGTGCGGTGAGTCCAGTGTCAAGAACGAAGAAGAAAATGAAGTCGGTGGGACAGGCACCTTTGGACTTGGTCTGAAAGGTCTTCTCCGTCAGACAAGGAATTTAGAAGACTTCCAGCAAATCCCAGGAACCAAAGAAGCATGGACGGAGAAGTTGCAGAATCTGCTCCCCACCTGGGGGAGTTGCAGCCCACCAAGGTGGCTCACAGCGAGTGGAGGGAAGAGACCTTCAGAAGGCAACTTGCAGGCTGCAGGGAGAGGAGCGGTGGCCGCGCTAGGTTGGTGGCGGGGCAGTGGGTACAGAGCAGATGCAGGGTTGCTGGGACCTGATGACCAAGGCACTAGGAGAAAAAACTGTAGGAGAGGACAGCAGGGCCATTTGCAGGAACTGGGAAGTCAGGAGAATCGGCTTGTGGGGAAAGGCAGGGAGTTCTGAGAGGTATCATTTATTTATGCTGCATAGATTCAGGAGCTTGGTGGGGGAGACACCAGGGCTTAAGATAAAGACTTAGGAACTATGTGTCATCAGAATGACTTCTTATAGAAAGAAACGAGAACTGAACCTAGAGCCAGGAGGAATTAGTGGAAGAAACAGAAAAAACCAAGGCAAAAGAGGGGGTGGAGTGATGAGATGAACTCCCAGGCAGCACCATCTCAGAGAAATCAAAATTTTTATCTATTTTGGTTGGAACAGTCCAATAAAATTCACAATGATTCAAGCTTCCCCCAATCTACATAATGTATTATAATACATGCATATTAATTTTTGTTGCTGCATGACAGTGTATCACAAATGTAGTGATCTAGAACAACACCCACTTATTATTTCACACTTTCCACTTAGTCGAGTTCTCTGGGCCTGGGACATTGTCAGCTTCTGGAACCTACCACATTTCCGTGCTAGGTGGCTTGTCCCCCTCCCACTGGGACTGCACTGGTTTCAGCCTCATTCCTGGTAGAGTCCAGCCCTTTGAAAGGCTCATCTGATTAGGTCAGGCCCCTCAACTTTAATCTCTCTATTTTCACATCACCTGATTTGGGACATTAATTGCATCTTCAAAAATCCCTCCACAGAAACAGTATCTGAATTCCTGTGCCAATGAATAACAGAGAGGGTGTGTGTGTCCACATCAAGGGACTGACTGGACAGTGTTGGGATCGCCTCAGTATTCTGCCTAACCGTGACTGAAAGCTCCCGGGGTATCAGGACTGTCTTCAGCACTGCTCTTTACCACAGAATGCAGAACTTCAGTCTTGAGTGGGTGGACTTCCCAAGGTGGTGGAAGTGGCTCTAGAGAGCATTGTACCTTGCTGTTCATTAGGTGAGGAGACCTCCTGCATCCTTCCTCTTGGCTCCAGCCTCTGAGGAGAAGCCTTTGAATGGCTTGCCTTTGGTACATGCCTTGCTGGAAAACCAGTCACTCTGACTGGGGGGATGACTGCGTTTTGTTGGGGCGGACCTGGGTCCTCTCCTCCCCTTGAAACCAAAGTAGGAAATCATTCCAGCCCAGGTAACAAAGGAAATGGAAAGGGCCGGCCAAATAGCTCAGTGGATTAAAGCACCTGCAAGCAGGCGCAGGGACTGGAAATTCAATCCCTGGGCCTGCTGTGCCAACCCTGCCCCCGGGGCACACTGAGATGGCAATTGAGACGGGGCATGGTGGCACGTGCCTATAATCCCAGCTCTTGGGAGGCTGTGAACAGGTGGATCACTATGAGTCTGATCTAGTAGTGAGACCCTGAACAGCCTGTCGATCCTCCCCCCCACCACAAAAAAAAATGGAGAGGAGGTCATTTAAGAAAGATGTTTCTCAGGCAAAAATCGTCCACTAAACAGCAGAGAAAGAAAACTAAAAGCACTCTTGGGTAAACTGTACTGAGTAGAAGAGGAATCAGTTAGCTTGAGGGCTTCAGGAAAGGTCAGTTGCATTTAGAAGGAAGGAAACTGTCCTGACCTTTACTAAAAAGAAATGGTAGAAGTCGGATGCCAAGGTCTCCAATTGTGCACGCTCCAGTACCAGCTTTGAAAACCACGCCTTCACCTCTTGTTGGTGAATGGGAGAAAGGTGGCAGTCACTTGGGAACCTACCAGGGTGAGGAGCAGGTGCTCAGGGGTGGCAGTGACTGGGGACATTTGGAAGCCAAGAAGGACTTTTTAGTATAAAAGAATAGAAGGATCGAGAGAGGCAGAACTGACTGGACAGGTCCTGGAGGAGTGGGAGGAGGACAGGTGGGAAGTCCAGATGGAGTGAACAGGGAAAGTTTCTCCCAGATTTTACATATATACAGTGAGTGGTGGCTTGTCTTTGCTTTGACCTTTGTCACGTGTTTGGAATAGACAGGTCAGCATCCTTCCTTCCAGTGTGGCAATGAAGTGTGTTCACAGATCTCCTACCTCTTGGCTGTGTAGTTGACAGAAAGAGCCTTAGAGTGCGGGCACTCAACGTATGGAGCCCAGATTAACGGTGTCAGTATCACCTCGGTGTCACAGGGAACCCAAGTTCTTGGGACCGTGTCAGACTATCCAGATCACAAATGCACGACTTCAGGAATTTGACGCTGTTTCTGATGCCAGTTCCAGGTGAAGAAGCCAACTGGTCTCACCTTTATGGAGAAGGAACTTTCTGTGGTTGTGGTTTTGGAAAAGCTGTGGGAATCAGAAATCTTGGCTCTCAAGCTGGTTGAGAGCGTGTGTAAGAGAGGGAACAGCAGGAGGTAGAAGGCAGAAGGCTCCGTAACTGCAAATGGAACAGCCCTGAGGATTAGGAAAGAGAGGGTGAGTTTGTAATTCATTCTCTAGCATGGGAAGGGATTTCATTTGGACAAGAGGCATCATGAGAGCTCCAAGTCCCGGAGAGTAGAGAAAGGTGAGAGCAGCTTAAACTGTAGGTGCTCCAGAGAGATTCCTCTGCTGTAAGAATTAAGTCCCTGAACATGTTCGGATATGGCTCGTTTAATTTAAATTCAGATCCTTCCACTAGACACTGCTAGGTGCTTACAAAAGAAGGGCATAGCAAGGTTTCTTTCATCATGGAGCTTATAAACTTTTTAAGCTTTCAAGACTTAAGTTCAGTGGAGTATAAAAAGACAGCGTAACAGAGTGCTGACTTGAAAGAGACCAAGGTCAAAAGCAGCAGTGGCTGTCAAGTAGCTGAGCAGTCAGGACCGAAGCTTGGCATTTGTGTCCTTTTCTGCCCTGGCTAGAGGAGGAAAACTGGCAGCCTAGCTTGATTTTCTGGTACGGTACCCATTGGCCACATGAAGTCCCTTTTAGTAGTCTCTCCTCTCTGGGTTTGCTAAGGTTTGTCAAAACTACTGGGCTAGATCAGAGTCACAGTTTGTATTCTGAGACTACACATGGAGCATTGTTAATATTTCAGTTTGTGTGAGAAACTTGGAGGAGAAATGAGGTTTTCTCCTGGGCATCCTACATAGAACAAGGCTCAAAGAGAAGCTTGGCATATCCGTGGCAGGCAGACTTTCGACTCGCTCCATTCATGAAGAGAACGTGCATGAGCCTGCCTGAGGGAGCCTTGGTTTTGTAGGATGAAGAATGCAAATTACTGATTTTCCTTAGTGGAAGAATTAAATTGAGCCGGATCTGGGATGAGAGGGAACAAGAAAACACTTCATGCAAACACAGATTTTCCATTACTTTTTATTTCTTTGCATCCTGCCTCTCCTCTGGGTAAGTAAACAGATCCCTAAACCAAGGCCTGGGAGAGAAGGTTGATTCACGCTGCCGTTGAAGTTGGGCATAAATACTGCAGGAAATAATAACAAATACCCTAGTAGCCGAGGGGAAGCCAGAAATTTGGAACCTAAACCAAGGTACTATTTTTTTTTTCAAAACTTGACGTGTAATGTGAGCTGTTTTGAGCGAGTTTTCTTAAGTCCAGCTGTGGCAGGCAGATGTGGCAAAAAAAAAAAAAAAAGAGTCACCTTTCAGTTTCCTGTGATGAGGGGCACGCGGGGGCGGGGGCGGGGGCTTAAGAAGCAGTCTTCTTTCTTGCTTCATCAAGGATGGCATCTGCACGGAGCGCTGATCCCCGGGCAGAAGCCACTAGTGCTTGTTGCTAGGTAGTTGCGCAATTGGAAGAAGGACTCTGTGGTCAAGGTACTGAGGACCGTTCTGCTTC
>PVKN010008508.1:0-25058 GCA_004027915.1 Capromys pilorides
GGAAGAAGATTTCAGGAAATGGGAAAAAAAGGACTGGGGAGATAGCTCAGTTAAATAAGTGCTTGCCTGGCAAGCACAGAGTCCTGAGTTCAATCCTCAGTACTGCGAAATAAGTAAGTAAACAAATAAAAATAAACCAACTAGTTGCTCATAGGAAGAACCAACGTTGTCAAAATGGCCATATTTCCAAAATTGTTATGAAGATTTAATGCAATCCGGATCTCAAGAAAACATTCCTAAAATTCATCAGGAATGAATAAGAGATATAGAATAGTGAAGGCAATCCTGGGTAACAAAGGAAAGGTGGGAGGCATTACAATCCCTGACTTGGAATTACACTACAAAGTTATTGTGATAAAATCAGCATGCTACTGAAAAAGCAGACCTGAGGCAAGCCCTAGCTTAGGTCATCAAGGACATGAGCTGACAGGCAGGCACACAAGGGCCTGGCCCTTCCTCTCTTCCTGTTTCCAGCTGCTCGGAGGTGAGCAGCTCTGTTCAGCAGCTCCCTCCCCACCATGATGATGTGTCACCACAGACCCCAAGCAATGGCCACGCATCATGGGAGGTCACGTCCTTGGAAACACCACACCAACATGATCTTTCCTCCTCTAAGGGGTTTTTCCTCAGGTATTTTGTCACAGCAAGAGAAAACTCACTAAAACAGTAGGAAAACAGAGCAGTGATCTAAGTGCTAGTAGGAAACGACAGAGTACAGGAAATAGGCAGTGCTAGAAGGAAAGAAGGTGGCAGCTCAATACAGGATTGTGGGGAGCTGTAAACAAGCAGAGAAAGTGTGGTCCAGGTGGAGGGAACGGAAGCTCAGAACACTGAGAGAGTAGCTTCGGCACTGAGCTCATGACACATCAGAGAGGCCACGTCCATCTGCGGCCACTCACCACCCCCAGGGACACTGGAGAAGCTCCTCGACTCTACCTTGGGGCTTTTTAAAACACGAATGTTTGGGGATATTTCCTTCAAACTTTTTAATCAAGTTAGAGAAAAGTCATTTTATCCCCTTTTCTTAATTTTTGTTTAATAAACAGTTATTAAATTTTTACAGAGACATTATGGCATCAGTTGGCATGATCATATTCTCTTTTATTCTGCAGTGCAGTGGCTCACATGAAGCATTTTCAGGAACTGAACCATCCCAACATCCTTTGAAAATTTTATTTGGTTATGCTGTCCTATAATAGTTTAATATACAGATGCATCAGCTTGTTAACATTTCACATAGTACATTTAGAAATGTATTTGTCAAGTGAAGAGGGTCTCATGCCTGTAACAGGGCTTTTTCTCATCTATCATTGACTCTACACAAGTCTTAAATGCCCTTCCTTTCATAAGCTACTAGTATGATTTGTAAAAGATCAGAATGAACTTATCCTTAAAGTTTCATAAAGCTCACTCAGGCTTTCAAAAAAAAAATTTTTTTTTTTAAATGTATTTTGTGCAGGGTTTCACTATGTAGCTCCGACTTAGAGAGATTATCCTGTTTTCAGCTTCCCCAGGGCTGGGATCACAGGCATTCCCCACCACGCCTGGACTCATTCACTGGCTCAGTGTGCCCTGAAGTCTGGGCCGGCACGGGCATGCAGGACCAGGGATGGAATCCTGGTCCATGAGCTTGCCTAAACAGGTGCTTAGTTCGCTGAGCTAACTTGCCAGCTCTAGGATTTCAAATTTTGCAGGTGATGAATATTTTTGAATTTAAAATGTTTCTATTTTTTTCCTGTGTGCATTTTATTTTTCTACAAAGTTTATGCGGATCTTCAAATCTATCAATTTAAACATGTTATGATGAATTTCTTCATTGTTTTCCTTTGTCCACTCTATCACACGCGTCTGCAGGGGAAGGCTGTACACGTGAGCAGCACATCTCAATTTTTTTTTCCTTTCCATCCTTCCCTGCTCTGTTAAACCCCTGGTCCATTTCCCATTCACATAAGCTCTATTTATAATATTTTCAATTCTCTTTTTTTAAAATCACTTTCCTGTCCCTCTCTCATCTCACATCCCTTCCCATTTGAACATGATCTCCCTACTTCCTACCTTTTATTTTGCTCTTCATTTGTACTTTGGATTTCTCCTATAAGAGACATCATGTGATAATTCAACTGTCTGCCTAATGTATTCTGCTTAACACTAAAGTCTCAAGGTGCATTCATTCACCTCTTAATGCCTCAAATGTATCCTACTTTATTGCAGAACTGTCCTCCACTATATGCAAATATTATATTTTCTTTCTCCATTCATCTGTTGATGGGCAGATAGGCTGTTTCTAAGATGTAGCTATTATAAATTATGCTGCTATAAACCTGGGCATGTGTTTATCACTAGTATGATGACCTCAACTTCTTCAGGAAGATATCTAGAAGGCACTCCTGGGTCAAATCAAATTTTATTTTTAGTTTTTTTGAGGCATGAGCCTACTGATCTCCATAGTCACTGTACTAGTTGACATTCCCACCAACAATGTAGAAAGGTCCATCCTTCCCTACAACCTTGCTGGAGGAATTTGTTATCTGACTAAACGATAACAGCCATTTCTGGCCTAAGATGGTATCTTGGTGGTGTCTTAATTTGCATTTCCCTCATGACCAGCAGTGCTGAACATTTTTCTTATATGTACAGCCCATTTGTACTTATTCCTCTGAAAAGTATCTATTCATTTCAGTTGGTCTCTCTTCAATTGGGCCTTTTATACTAGGGGCTATTGTCTAACTTTTTTGAGCTCATCAATCCTCAGTGTTAGTCCTAAGGAATAGCTGACCAAATGTTCTTCGCATTCTGGCAGTTGTCTCTTCACTGCTGGCTGTTTCCTTTGTTGTGTAGTCTTGTCTGTTTGACATGGTCCTGACTTGATGCCTTTGAGCACCTGCACTCCCGTCTTGAGTGGATCCTCTCTCTCAATAAACTTCTCCTGCTCCTAACTTCCACTGTCCTGGAATTCATCCTTCAATTTTGGCCACATGAACTGCACACATCAAGTTGGGGGTTACATCTCTCCTCAGTGAGGTCTCTGGAAAGAGACTGAAAGGGAGAAACACTAAAGCCTTCTAAAACAACAAATGTTGATCCGGCAGAAATGCACAGCTCAAAGAACAAATTCTTGGCTAAGAGCACAAGGTGACCGGCATAGGAACTGTATGTAAGAAGAGAGTGGAAATTCTCAGCGAAATTCTGTAATTTAAAAGAGAATTAAAGGACCAACTTTGAATTTCGGAAAGATACAACATTGGCCTCAAATATGGCAAAGAAAAACAAACTGGTACTGCAGATGCTAACATTGCACTGTGATGGAAACACTGACAAGAGAAAGTTCCACAAAACTGAAGCCTGAGATGGTTAGGTCTGGGCCAGCGAGATAGCTCAGCAAACTAAGGACCCGCTTAGGCAAGCGTAGGGACCAGCGTTTGATTCCTGCCACCACATGCTATGCCAGCCCTGGCCCTAGGCATGCTGAGCTGGCTACCAAGACAGGGTGTGGTGGCACACACGTATAATCCCAGTGCTGGGGAGGCTGAAAACAGGAGGATCACTATGAGTTTGAGCTGCCTACTGAGACACTGTACTAAATACACACACACACACACACACACACACACACACAAAAAAGGTAATTTTTTACAACAAAAGTCAAAGGTGAAGTAGATGTCGATGTGTTACACTGCAACTATGATGTCCCTCAACACACAAAGCACTGGCCAATGGTCATGTTCTGCTTGACCATAAAAGTATATGCCATGAATAGTTGGATAGTTTAGGAAGAAAGTACCAAGTGCAAAATCACATGGAGTAATTTTCTTAGAGAACTGGGACGAGAACTCATAAGAAATTATTTATAGCAGAGGGAGAACAAAATGTTTCTGCCCAGGGAACCATGAAAAAAATCATGGTGCACACTGGTAAGCTCCCAGATGAAGAGGCAGCAGCTGCACTGTGACAACAGGAAAACGACAAAAAGAGCCACGGCCCACAATAAAGTACAAGAAACAAAACACACGTGCTGTCAGTGTGAGTGACGCTTGTGCAGAGAACACACAGTTCTCACGTGTGAGTCTGCCTTGGGTGTGACAACTGACACAAAAGATCACTTCTGCATTTACATTTTACTTCAGATAGGTATTTAGTTTCGATGTTATCTTTTGTGGTTTGTAAGCATGTAAACCGCTGTTGAAGCACTCATTATGCATTTGACCTTTTATTTTACTGATATCTTATTTTCCTACTAAGCACACATTGTATAACGTAGTAATAGCTCCTGGGAAACCAGATGGACCAGTGAGATATCAGGTACCTCCTACAAAAAGACAGGGAAGTCTTTTTGTACTGGCAGTGTGGCACCTGTGTATAGAACATGCAGTTCTATTGGTATTTTCATTGTTTGTTTGTTTGTTTTTTAAGTTTTTTATTTAGTACAGAATCTATAGGGTCTAACTACATAGATTGGACTTGTAGTGATTCTCCTGTTTTCAGCCTCCCAAGTACTGGGTTTACAGGCGCATGCGCCTCCATGCCCAGTCTTAAGCACCATCCCGGTCTCTGAATCTGCCTCAGCAGGCACTTTAATCAGCTAAGCTGGTAGCTGGGGAGATAGCTCAGTAGGACAAGCATTTGTCTGGCAAGCGCAGGGGCCCGAGTTCAATCCCTGGTTCCGGAAAAAAAAAAAAAAAATCACCTAAGCTATCAGGCTACCCCCATTACTCTCCACATAAGATTTCTGATGTCATACTTTAGCTTTTGTAAGCAAGTACACAGCTGATGTGAAAATACTGATGTCCATTCTTAGCACTCATTAGGTATGTGATATTTTCTTAATATCTTAGTTTCTTGCTAAGTGCACATTGTACAATGTAGTAAGAAACTCCTAACAAAACAGCATGGCTAGTGAGATGTCAAGTATCACCTTCAAAACAAGACAGGAGGGCGGCCAAGTAGCTCAGCTGATGAAAGAGCCTGTAAGCAGGTGCAGGGGCCGGGGGTTACACCCCTGGGCCTGCTGTGCTGGCCCCACCCGCAGGGCACACTGAGACAGCAACTGAGATGGGCATGGTGGCGCACGCCTGTAATCCCAGCTTCTGGGAGGCTGTAAACAAGTGGATCACTACGTGTCCGATCTAGTAGAGAGACCCTGAACACCCTGTAGACCTTCCCTAAAATACAAAGACAGGACGGCTAAACATATGCGGAATGTGCAGTGGTTGTGTGTGAAGACTGCCTTTCATGTGGCAATTGAAGCAAAGACTAATTTTGTTGTAGAGTTCTACTGACATTTGCATTGTAGTTCATATAAGAATTTATTTTTGTTATTTTTTAGACTTTGTAAGGCAAAAGCAGTCGATGCTTTTTTTATGAACACACAATAAATATTAAAAATTCAAAAAAAATTGGTGTCAACCCATTTATTGATTGACAACATTTCTTGTACCATTGGAGTTCAAAAAGCCCTTGTCTGGCCAGGGAGATGGCACACTGGCCTCAGCATCTGCCTGGCAAGTGCGAGGACCCTGGTTCAATACCACCGTACAGCATGCTGTGCGGGCCCTGCACCAAGCCAGCCACCAAAACTGGGCATGGTGGCACATACTTGTAATCCCGGCACAGGGGACACCGAGATAGGAGGATCACTATGAGTCTGAGCTGTGTAGCGAGACCCTGTGCCAAATAAATAAATAATTTTTAAGTCTTTGTTTATTCTTCTGATATGACAATCCCCTTTATAACTACTGCAGTTATTTTTTTTTTTTTCTTGCTTCAGGTTTATATATCCCCTAATATATTTTTGTCCCCATTAATCAGAAGATTCACTTTGTAGCAAATATCAGTAATTAATTTCTTATGAGTGAATATCCTACTGTGAAATACACATCATTTTTGTTTATCCAGTTGACAGCTGATGGACATATAGGTGGCTTCCCACCTCTAGCTGTTATAATGAAGCTGTTATAAATATGCATGTGCAGGAGTTTTTGGATGTAAGCTTTTACTGTTCTTAAATACAGACCTAGGATGGCTGCTCTTAACCATCTGATAGAACTGCTGGACTATTTTGCAAAATGGCTCTACCACTTTACAGACCTACCAGTATAGTAAAAGAACTCTAATTTTCACAACTTCATTAAGAATTGTTAATATCTACCTTTTTTATTATAACTATCTTATCACTTTTCAGTCTTTTGGCTAAGATCAAGTGTATTAGAGCTATCTTAAATGCATGTAAAATAGTATTTCACTGTGGCTTTCATTTACATTTCCCTCATGGTAACTATGTTAGGGTTTTTTTTCGTGTATACATTAACCATTTACTTATCTTCTTTGAAGCAACATCTACTCAGATACTTGGCCCATTTATAAGCTAGATTATATGTCTTTTCATCATGGGGTTATAGAGCAGGCCATGTAGGCCCTGCACCGAGTCTAAGGAACAGAACAAATGTTGATCCAGCAGAGATGCACAGTTCAAACAATGAATTCTTGACTAAGAGCATAAGTGTATTTGTACAATGTAATAAGAAGCTCCTAACAAAACAGCATGGTAGTGCAAAGACCTTGGATCAATATTCCCGAACAGCAGGCCGTACAGGCCCTGCACTGAGCCAGCCACCAAGACTGGGCACGGTGGTGCTACAAGCTCTCTCGCTACAATTTCCTTACCACACATGATTTGTAAACGTTTCTCCTGTTTATATCACTTTCCTGATGGTACACAGAGCGAGAACAAGGCTTTTAATTTTTTTAAATTTCTTTTCAAACTTTTAATTTTGATGGTTCCTAATTCACCTATTTTTTATTGTGTTGCTTATAGTTTCAAAATTTTTGTTTTATTTTTAACTCACTTCTGCTTTTGTATATTTTATCCTTTTTATAAAATTTAATGAGTTAATAATCCTGAAAAACTAAAGATGGAAAGCACAATGATAAATACTGCAAAGTTTCTTTTAAATAGAGCTTTTAGCCACCTAACACAGCTTTTAATAAATTATAGCTTTTGATATATTGCATTTTCAGTTCTACACAGGTCATTTGTATTTCTTCATTAGCCTAAAAATTATTTAAATTGAAAATCTCTCAAATGTATTTCATTATTTTTATATTTTATTTTCGAATCGATCAATCATACTTCATGAATTTGTTTGATATCATCTACATTTTCCTTTATAAAATAGTATAATACATATAGTAATTAGCATATAAAAAACCATGTATCACATATTTAAAAGGATAAAATAGAGCTGTGGCTTAATCTGAACTTACTTGACTCTTAATAAGATTAAATATGCTTTCAGGGCCAGCAGAAATAGCTCAGTGGTCAGCACAGGGACTGGGGCTCGATCCCCAGTACCATAAGCTGCACCAGCCACTGAGAACAGGCATGGTAATGCATACCTGTAATCTCAGCGCTAGGGAGACTGAAAACAGGAGGATCACTAAGAGTCTGAGCTGAGTAGTGAGAGCCAGAACCAAATACATACATGAATAAATAGATACGCTTTCAGATGCTTAATTATCTTTAGTGACCTATGTACTGACGTTTGGTTTAGAGATCAGTATAACTTGAACACAAATAGTAGAAGGCAATTCTTACTGTTTATTTTATGTGCTATACATTCTCACAGAAAACACTTTATTAACGTTCTTTATTTACCTCATCCAAACAGTTCACACGGACATTCTTACTGGATATCAGTGTTCCAGCTTCTTGGACAGTACCTAGGGGAAAAGAAAAACTGAAACGTAAGATTTATCACTGGAATAAGAAAAAAAAAAATCTAATGTTCAGACAACAAACTAGGACTAGTCAGATTCAGTTGCTAAGAAATAAAGCATCCACTCACACTCTATTTGTTTTACAAAGTAACTGTCCAAGGTAAAAGATTTATAAAAACTAAAAGAGTTCCATCTTGTTTATACCCTCATTGACGTTAAATTATATTAACTTGGCCATGTTTTCTTTCTGGCAATAATAAAACCACCACAAAGCATAAGACATAATACTGAAACCAGTGTAATTCAAATCAACATCTAAAGCTAAAATTTCACTCAGTGTAAAATGTGGAATCCAAAACTGCAGTCAGTATTTATATAATTTCTCAGCACTAGGTCTTGTGAATCTGATGGTAGATTTACTACAGAATGCTTGGTTTGCACCTTGAAACATGTGGAAAGCCTGGCAGCGTGTAGAAATACTCCATGGTCAGAATTCTGACCACCATACTGAAAGTGATGATACATAAAGGCCGGTTCTCTGTAAATTTGGAAACCAGTTGTAATTGGGCCACAATTATCAGGTTTTTCCAGTTTTCTGAGAGGGATCATGGCAGACACAAGCAGCTAGAAGAGAGAGTGTTTCTATTATCATCATTAATACAAGACAGGTACATGTTCTGCCAAATATTTCTGGTTTGACTAGGAAGACGACAACGCAACTGAATGTACACAGAAGGAGAGGAGATAAGCTTCTCCTCTGGAAGAACATGAAAGCGTAGCGGCAACCCCTGAAAAGGTTATCTCTTCCCTCAGAATTATGGCTCATGAATGAGCCAAATTCTGCCTGCCTTCCAGAGTGAAAGGTGTGGTGTAGAACACAGACCAGCAGGCTTCCCAGGTGGGAAGCTGCTCCTCAGGCAAGCTGCCTCTGCCTCCACCCTCCTCACCAACAGATAAGGAACAGAAATGTCTCACTGGTACAGAGACCCAGCTCCCTGGGAAAATGTCAGGAGAATGATCTACGTGTCCCTGGAGCACGACAGGAGCTATTTTTATAAACAGTGTATTTTTCAGACGTTGAAGTCCATCTGAAAACAGCTACTATCATGGACTGGGTGGCACTAGGAGAACGGGGCAGAGCTCCCACCACCTGCTCCAAATCCTGGGTTCAGTCCTCAGCACTGCAAGAAAAAGGGCAGAGGGCGCTTTCAAGCGCAGGAGCAAGCCCTTCATTAAACCTTACCTAGGCCTGTGACTCACGTTGGGGCTTTCCTCAAACAGCTCCGAGACAACTAACAGAACAGAAACTCCTGCCTCCTATTGTCACTTAAGGAGGACGGGAGCTGAGTTACACTCTGTACTGACAACTGAAGTTATTTTCTTTCTGCAGTTTATGCAGTGAAGGGAAAAAGCTATACAGATTGCAAGCACATCAAGGTGAACATAAGGATTATAATCAGAAACATTCAGTCACTGGAGAACAGGTGACTAATTCTGTAAAATCTTTCCAGTGGCCAACAATCTACTCTTCATAGTCAGAAAACTTTAAAATAATAACAATAATAATAACAACATAATGTGGGAAAAATGGGTGTTTTCTCCTAATACATTCCTACTCAGTACTGCATTTCTGACTCCAGATATAGAGAGAATTTACACTTACACTCACCACCACCCCCCCAACCACTGTTCAGCAGACACCAGTGACAGAAAAAGAAAAAACAATGCACCTAGTAGTGCCTCTCGTGCTTAGGTTTGTGAGAGGCGCTCTGGAGCAGGAGCCAGTGGCAGGGAGCTAATATACATATCTGTTACTATCTCTCTTGTCTCTCTCTCTCACACACACACCCCACTCAATAGGTTAATGTTTACCTTTGGAAATGAAGGATAAGAAAAGGCTCTGAAACAGCCTGGACTCGATAGAATGAAAACAGACTTTGGAAAACAGGTAAGCAAAATACCCCAAAAGGAAAAACTTTTGATGAATTCTAATTTGGTCTTCCTAATTTAGTGACATCGGGACAAAGCTACAGATGGCCCAGAATAGGAAAGAAATATGAAACACAACCTTACATAGAAGGATTTTGACTTCCTATCTTTATTGTTTATAGTATTCTCCTAAACAGTATCTTGCCACTCAGTTTCAAAGTGTAGCTGCTTTATTCTGTGAGGAACTGGGTTAAACCTGATTTAACAAACTCTTAAGGTGGGGCATAGATACAAGGGCTATGCAATGAGCCAACCTCACTTTCAATGGAGACAGAAATTAGCAGATCTAAAGTAGTGAAAGCAACATGGTCTGCTTCCCTTTTGAAAATGTATCCAGTTGTGTTATGGTTTGTGTCTAGACACCCCAAAGCCTCATACAGCAGTCATGGGGGTGGCTTTTTCACAGAGGCCTAAAATCTAGAGCTTGTGAATGACTCAGAGCCCAATGCTGGGGTGGAAGTGCTACACCTACCCTAGGGCATGTAGCCTGCGTACTAACTACATAAAGGACTGAACAAGACTTTCTCTCCCCTCCTCTCCTTTCTTTTCCTGTCTTTTACCACCATGCACTGTTGCCCCACGTGCCATGTCAGCCTGCCTTGGAGCTAGCCCATTATAGACTGAAATCTCCACGAACTGTAAGCTATCTAAACCTTTTCTCCTTTAACTTTGGGTGTCAAGTATTTTGTCTCAGCAAAGAGAAAAACAACGAACACAAGTGGTTAAAGAAGGAAACACAACCTGCTTCATTAGGGTAGGACTGGCCAACTTATCTGAATAAACTGGCATTTCAGCCGAAAGATGATGCAGTGTGATCTTTTCACTTGTATTGCCTTTCTTCTTCCATACCCCAGCCCTCACAGGACTGTGGTGAAAGCCAACAAAATGTGCCAAACCCATTTCCTCATCTATGAAACAAAAATAGAGGGACCAATTCTACAGGACTCTGAGGAGGACCAAGCATGTACTCTAATGTGGGCACACAGTAAGCCTTCGTGCCCAGTGGGTGCTATTTTATGTTCAGAGCAGCACAATTCACTGTCACGTGTCTGGCACCTGGACTGAGACTACAGGTCCCTACTGAAAATAAGCAGCTGTCACCATACAAATCTGAAGTGAGAGACTCATGGCTCTCTACTTCTGGCACTGCATCAGAAAGCGAGGAGATTCAGGTACGTATGGCCTTGCTTTTGCAGTGCCGCTAAAACCTACTGCCTCGAGCACGCAATGCAAGGGCTCTATCACTGACCTGTACCCAAGCCCCCAGATATGGATGAACTTGAATATTTCATGTTATGGTTTATGTCTAGTTGTCCCCCCAAAGCCTCATGCAATCATGGGGCAGAGACTTCTAGAGTTTGAGACTTGACTCATGATCCACTGGGATTATGTGTTTTAGTACTGATGACTATGGATCTGAGTCCTTCTGGGATTATGGGTGTGGCCTAAGGTGGACAGGCTGAGGTGGAGAGCCTGGATGTAATATAAAGAGAGACAGAGAGACAGACTCTGTTGCTGTCTGCTGCCCTGGTTGGTCGGTTGCCTCTGTCGCAACTGTTGCTGTCCCATCGCCATGAACTGGATGCTCTCTGCCCTCTTCCACTCAGCCTTGGGCCAGCCGAATATGGACTGAAACCTCTAGTAACTGTGAGCTAAATAAACCTTTCCTTCCTTCATTTTGGGTGTCAGGTATTTGTCCCAGCAACGAGTAAAAAGTAACTAAGACACTTGCATGATCCCCAAATATGGACCCTTCAAGGGTCCTTCAAGGAATCTATAGCCACATTATACACTGGCTTATGAGTTGTTGTAATGTCAAATACAATAAATAAAAAATGTTAATGTCTATAATGCAATGCAGTATAAATAACGTAAAAATATACAAAGTGACTTAATTTTAAGAGCTATATATACACTTCAATATAATCGCACACTATAAACATATTGAAAAAGTGGACTTCTACTTATAACATGGATTTCAAAATAGTGAAGTTTCTTAACATTCTCCCTCTTCAATTTCTTTGTCGACTGAGGTGGTAATTGCCATGTTTACTGTAGCAACAGGAAATACTACCCTAAATGCTTTCCTAGGACTCTATACCCGCAACGTTGTGAGGTACATACAATGATTATTCCCATTTGTCAGTCAGAGAACTTGAGTTTCCAGATAGGCAAGTTACATAAGGCCACGTCACTAGTAAGTAACTGCGGTGAGATTTCAACTCATACTTCTGGAGCTATATCCTGCGCTGTATCTTATGCTAGATGTTAAAAGTATGTTCTAGTTCATCAAGCTGAAATGCATTAACACATGCAAAGGATTCAGAATTATGCCTGTTGGAATGATATGCAACCACTGTAAGCTATAATTATCTCCTCACAACTCCTACTAACTTTTCTTGCACGGCCAGTCACATCCCACAGACCTTCATTTGAGAATGTATCATACACTAAAATCACCTCAGTTCTTTCTGCGTTGGCCTGGGCCAATGATAGTGATGAGAAAGCCAGGTGTGATGGTACATGCCAGGAATCCCAGCACTCTCACAGGCTAAGAATGGGATTCACTGAAAGTTCCAGCCCAGCCTGGGCAACAGGGATTTACTGCGACTCTGCCTCAGGTATGTGGGAGGCGATAACCTCAGTGCAGTCTCTAGGTTTAATCCTCAGTTCCCCCAACCCAGAAAAAGGAAGAAGAAAATTCTGCACTCACGCAAGTTGATGCGCGATGTGAGCCTTGAAATACCACAACACTGTTGACAGTAACTGCACAGTAACTCTGTGTTATGTAATCTTCAGAATGAAAACTAGTGCACATCTCGGACTCTATCTAAGAACTCCTCTCTTCCCTATCAATGATCAAATTTATCAAACTATTCACTAGTTTTTCATTGCTAAGAGCACAAGTGAAAACTCTGACCTGTTTACAATCAGGGTTCTCACTTCTGGTGGACTTTGAGTTAGTCCTTTGTTCCTTTATTCTCTCTTACCAGCACAGTACTTGGCTTACGTAGACTGGGACCCACAAATCCCTACAGCAGAATCCCTGCACTACCAAAGGCAGAGAAGTTACCCAGAACGCAAACTGTACAATGTCAAACAGGTACAATGTCAAGCTCCTTGCAGCTCCAACAATAGGTGGGGCATGCCTGTAATGCCAGAACTTGGGGAGGGTAAGGCAGGAGGATCAATGTGAATGTGAGACCAGTCTGGGCTACAAAAGTGAGCTCAAGGTCAGCCTAAAGTGCATAGCAAGACCTGTCGCAAAAAGACCAAAACAAACAAACAAACAAACAAAAAACAACTAGGGCCAGCCAAATAGATCAGCTGATTAAAGCACCTGCAAGCAGGTACCAGGGTTGCGGGTTCGATCTGTGCCAGCCCCGCCCCTGGGGAGAGCTGAAATGGCAATAGAGACTGGGCATGGTGGTGCAACTATAATCCCAGCTTTTGGGAGGCTGTAAACATGCAGATTACTACAAGTCCGATCTAGTAGTGGACCCTGAACACCCTGCAGACCCATCCCTAAAAATACAAAATAAATACAATTTTAAAAAAAACTAAAGCTGTACAATTCCAAACATGTATCACGACAAACCCAGCTAGGACAGACATAAGTTTTCGGATCTGATGAAATGGGCTAAACTCATTGCACTTGTTGAGCTCAAACCGAACAGTATTACTACTACTACTACTACTATTATTATTATTATTTGCTCCTTTACCTTGGAATTTTCCATGCTGTGGATAACAAATTTGCCCTGTCCTATGGGATTCCAGATTTGAGCTTGCCTACTTAGAAAAAGAGACTGGCTGCCGGCAGGCCTCGAGCTGCAAGGTCAGGCCCACGTGTCTTCGCGGGGAAGGACGTGGCTTTGCTTCTCTCGAATCTGAAGAGCCCTGTTCACGCTCGCAGCACCAAGCGGGCCAAGAGCGCGGTCACGCTGCTGTCACCTGCCAGGTAACGGGACTCGCCGGGCAACTCTGGGACGTCCGCCGGGCTGAGAAGAAAACATGGCTCCGTGCTGCTACTCCGCGCGGCGGAAGTGGGACCCGCGCCGGCAGAGCCGGGAGGCCGCGCGGTCCGGATCTCGCGGGCTGAGGGTGGACACCGGCACCTCGCCGCTCCCCTGGCCTCTCTGCGGGTGCCAGCGGCGGCCAGGGCTTCCGGAAACCTGGAGACTGCAAAGTGCAGCCCCGTTCGGTGCCCTCCTGCAGAAGCCCCGCGCTCCCTGCACCCAGGCGAGGCGGGCCGCGGACAGGCGGCTCCGGGGCTCAGCTCTGGGACCTCTGGAAGTCGAAAGGGCCCTAGATACCGCGCCCAGGATCCTGGCTGCACCAGGCCACGACCTCCAGGGCCCCGGAGGAGGAGACCCGAGGCTCGCGCTGCGCGCTCCGCAGCAGGGTGCAGAGGGGTCCCCCAAGCCGCTCCGAGCCCGGGCCTGAAACTTCGCGCTCTCCCCAGCCACCTCCGCCCCAACAAGCTGTCCCCACCGGAGTGACGGGCGCTTCTCCCGGCCCCACCAGCGCCCTGCTGGCTGCCCTGCCACGCCCCCGCCAGGTGGGCACGCGCGGCCCCGCTCCGCGCCGCACCTTTCCCGATGACTTCCAGCAGCTCCTTCTCCTCGGGGGCCAGCTCGCCTTTCTTCATGTGCACCATTGCTCCCGCCAGCTTGGAAGGTGTTCCACTGCTCCTGAATGTCTTAAAAACGAAACGATGTCCCTCTGTCAGGAACGTCAGCCGCACGGAGGGAACCGGGACGCTGAGTCGTCCACCGCGGAAGCGCCCGCCTCTGCCTCCGCCCCCTAGCTCCAGCTGGCAGCCGGCCGGGCGGGCCGGGCGAGCTCGGGCGAGCCGGAGTACAGAGTGGGCTCGCAGGCGGTACCACCCCGCGCCCGCTTCATTGGCCGAGCCGAGAGTCCGAGCTGCAAGAGGCGGTGGCAAGAGCCTGCGATTGGAGCATCCCCGGAGGGAAAAACCAAGTGAAGAAAACAGGAGGGGGAACCCAATTTCTCTCACACACTCTTCGTACTAATCCTGCCCGATACAGCTATGTAGAGACAAGTAATACTAGAACTCGTCCAGCTGAAATGTAGAGGCCCCGCTGTTGGAGTCTCTGCTCGTGGAAAAGCTCTTGGCCCTCGCGGTGCCACTATGACATCCCCGGGAGTGGTGCGGTCCGGACAGGGGGCGGGCCGGGGGCGGGCGCTGCGCAGGAGGCGGAGCCTCGCCGGGTTCCGTGAGTCTGTGTCAATGTGTCTGTCCTTCACTCCTCCATTGTCTGCCGCCGCCGCCGCTACCGTCGCCGCAGGAACAGCTGCAGTCCCCGGCCTCGCGCGTCGTCGCTACCTCCTCGGACAGGTAGACGCCGCGCAGGGCGGCCAGGGGGAGGCGGGAGCTGCGCCCGCCACCGGCGCGCCGGGAGCTCGCACGGGGCCAGGGCGCGCGGAGAGGAAGCTGGGGGCTCCCGGGAGGCTCTCGCGGCGGGCGCTCGCCCCGTCCCCGTCCCCACGCGCGTGTGCGCCGGCCACAGACCCCGGCTCGCCGGCTGCGCCGGCCACTGGAGACCCGGACAGCGCGAGCGGCGGCGGCGGCCACGCGGTACGGGCGGCGGGCGCACATGGTCGCGAGCGTGGCGCCGCCGGACGCGGCCCGGGCACCGCGCAGGGGCTGCGCGAGGGGCGCGGGGCGCGGAGGCTTCGCGAGGTGGCTCGGGTCTCAGGCCTCGCTTTCCCTGCCTCTTGTCACCTCCCTCCCTTCCCCCGCGGCTTCCGTGGAAGCCGTGCGAGAAAAGCCGAGCCGGGCGCGGTGAAGGCTCGGCAGCAGTTTCCACTCGCGCTCGCACTTGGTCCAGGAGGGCGCGCGAAGGGCCTGGTTCCCAGCCTCTGTGTAACTCAGGTCTTGAGATTTATGGAATCCGGGAGGGGAGGAAGGCGGAGATAAAATTGGTGCTGCTGGCTATATATAGCCTTAGATCAGCCGCTTGATCCAGCCTTCATTCAGCGGTAATAGGTGGCCCCGAGCTTCGTGGGTAGATGGGAGGAGGGGAGCTAAGTACAAGTGTGTGCTCTTCCTGCGGCTCGAGTAAGACTTACTTGCGAAAATCCAGTCCGACATTCCTCCAGGGCCCACGTCCGTAGCCTGTTGAGGCTTCTGTAGAAATCACAGTATAGGGTTTTGCTGTCTTTTCTGCACCGACTGACACTGATGTTTCTCTCAGACTCATTTGTGTCAAAGAGAAATAGTCGATTCACTACGTAGATGGTTTTTGTTAAGCATCCCCAGAACCACGCTTCTTTTCTCCAGTGTATGTGTAAAGTGAAATGCATCTTCCTTCGGCCTTCCGCTTGAAGCGTTTTACTAACACTTTGGAGATCCCCGGAAGATGTTTATTATTTCTTGCCTTTAGCAAAAGTCTTTCCTAAACTCCAGCTGCCTCCCACCCAGGCTGCAGCTTTGAGGTCGGGGTAGGGTGCCAGATTTGAGCCAGAACATCTCACATGAAAATGGTTTGAAATGATTCATCTCAGTGCACGACAAAGAAACTTTTGTTGCGTGATGCTTTAATAAAGATGTGACTGTTCAAAGGAGTAGAAGGGCTTTTGAGAGTGACCGGTATTTTGTGACACTTTGAATTTTGTTAACAACCGCAGTTGCAGTTGATTTATAATGTGTCATGCAAAAAAAAGAACCCACAAACCCAAGAAAATGCTTTTGGAGTAACAGGCAGAATTGGGTATTTCACTACCAGTATTTCCATGTCTTGTGCCAAAAATCTGGGCCATGGTTACTTGAAGGTCACACCTGTTTGTGTCACTGGGGTTCCTCGAGGGTAGCAGCTTATTAGCTAATTTCTTGCTGCTTTAGGGCACCTCGGTAGTATTTAATCCTCTGTGAATACCTGACCTCTGTCAATTGAGAATCAATAACGTTTAAAAAGAAAAGCTAATATCCACATAGAAATGGAGGTAAGTTAATGTGTTCAGTTTATATTTCTAGGAGTAGATATGTAATAGATACTGTATCAGATTACATCAGTAGTTTGGTACAATGTAAATATTGAATGTAGGAATAAGATTAGCTAATGAGCATATTAAGATGTATTTTTATCAAAGAACTGTGTTGATAGCAAAGTAGCCACTCATACTGAGTAGTCTGTTCTTGGTATTGTGCCAGACACTTTGCATAGGATTATTCTAATCATTGTTATAGCAGCCCAGGAATTAGTCAGTGCTATTCCCATTTATGCAAATAAAGGAACTGAAATTAAGGAAAGTTAACTTGCCTACAATGCCACTGTTTAAAGTGTCAAAACCAGAATTGGAACTTAGACTTGTTTATCTGTTTCTGAAACCTTTTTACTGTATTTCCATTATGGTCTTTTATAGAAATGGAGATGTACACGTTGTTGAATTTCCATGACACTGTCTTCTTTTTCTTGTCCACCTTCTTAAAATTGATCATTTCTGAAATTATGAACTATCCTTGTGTGTGTCATCTCACCGCTTTCTTCAGTTACTGCTCTGTACCTCTGCTGACCTATTGCAGTGGATGCCTAAGTAGCCTGCCTTTCTCTGACCTTTCCACATCCAGCTGATTAAAGGGACTCTCCATTCAAAGAAACTTTGAGCACCCATCCTGTTACTTGCTTTCTTCTGGATCCAAAGTGAGACTTCAACTTCTGTCCCAGTGGGCATTTCCAGTCAGCCAGCCACACCCATGTACGAGCCCTGAGGCCATCAGCTCTTCCCTAACCTGCCAGTAATTTTCAACCCTTTGTCTCTACTCTTCCTGGAGTGACCTCCCTTCCTTCTCCACTAGTCTTCTCCCCACAGGGATGGACGATTTACCTTTGCAGACAGGCCTTGAATCTCACTCCTTCTCTTCACCTTTGTGCTCGCCTCTCTGACCCTGTGCAGTGAGGGGATAAGGTCACCCACCAGTTCACACACTTACTCCTGTCTCTCAGGAGAGGTAAATAAAGCCTGTGCCCAGGATGAGCTTGACGTGTGTCCGAATCACTGGTACTGTGGTAGGCATCCTCTAATTCTTTTTCATCTTCTTCTGGGGCCCAGCCACCTCTTCTCTCACACTCTGAATTTACATCACATTTCACGATCTTGGATGTCCATAAAAAGAGTAAGTAACATTCTATTACAGGGTTTTTGTTTTTGTTTTTGTTTTTGTTTTGTCTTTTTGAGACAGGGTCTCCTTATGCAGTTCAGGCTGGCATTGACCTCACTTTTGTAGCTCAGGCTGGTCTCGAACTGGCACTGATCCTCCTGCCTCAGCCTCCCAAGTGCTAGGATTCTATTACAGTTTTTATTAATTTGCTTAACCCCTCCTTATTCTTCAGTAACAATTATCTAGGTTTAATCAATCCATTTTCCTCATGGTGTAACCTGGTATCTTGCACTTGGTGTGTGCTCAGTACATGTGGAGTTGAATTAATTTGATCACTAAGTTATTTTAGGTGGATTTGTTTCCCTACTTGACTAAGCCTTCCTGGCAGTGTGCGGTGATGTGGCACTCAGCACACATGACCTGAGCAGAGGCAGAGTCTTTAAACGGTTTGAGACTCCGGCTTCTTGACGTTCCAGTGAATCCTGTCTCCCGAGAAACTAACACGCACATGATACAACTTTGGTGGAGCATTTTTTGAATGGCCCCAGTCAAGCCTCCTGTTTTCTGTTTTAAGAAAACAGGTTGCTTTCTTTTGTAGGAATAGATGGGGAGGGGTGTTCATTTTTTGTCTTGAGTTTGGAGTGTTGTGTCTTTTGGGGCTATTGTTTTACTTGACATTACTTCCTTTCGTACACTCCATACGTTTCTTGATTGACTGAAGCTATTGAACAATTGATAGTTTTTCAGGTTTGAAAGGATATTATGGTTGTATTTTCAAAAGATCCCTTATCTTTCAGAGATACATACTGGATATAAAGAGGGATGGATGAGGCATCTGGGATGTGCTTTAATGTAATTCTGTGACACTGGAAGAAGAGAACTGGCTGAGAATCTAAATGAGTAGGTGATAGCTTTGTAGCACTGTTCTTTCTACTTTTGGAGATGTTTGAAATTATCCATCGTGAAGTTTTTAGAAGCAAGGAATATTATAGCCGCTAAGAAATTATTGTAGAAAAACCTAAGAACGTAACATGAATAACGAATGTCATTTCTTTACTTGGAGTTTAGTTTTCTGGGTATTCCTTGAAACACCCTACATCTGCAGAAGACTGTTACAAACAGTACATTTACTGAAGCACATCGTATTTTAACTTAACAAAACTGTGAGGTGGTACCCTTGTTCAACGCTTTTCATGCTCCTGTGGGGTTGTCTATCTTACCAGCAGCTAACTCTCTGAAGAAAGAGTAAGTGCAAAGAAAATCAAGGTGTGTCAATAGTGATTTTCTTCCATGCCTCCAAGTCATTTGGGAAGGTGTAACCCATCCCCCACTCCCACCCCCACCCCCACCAAATACAAAAGCCTCTGTGAGCAGTTTCTGCGTTGTTGGGATGGCCATAGTGTAGGGAAGTCAAAGGAGGCTCACTGGACAACATGTGCTTGCAAGCTTGTTATCACAGCTTGCTTAACCGAATCCTTACTTAGACCTTTACTTTCTAATTCTTGTATCTTTATAGTTATTTTTATTGTTGTTTAGAATATGGGGGAGGCAGAACATGGGCATAGCTCAGTAGTGGAAGGCTTGTTAGCATGCATGAGGCCCTGGGTGTGACTCCTAAAAGTGCAAACAATGTTTTCCTTTGTATTTTGTGCGTGTTAAATATTTTCTAACATGTCTTCCTGGATTTTATTTGGAGGGTTTTTGGAGAGCATTTGATTGATACTGAACCCCCCCTGCCGATCTTAGCATGTCACACAAGAGTACTTCACGTTGTTAGCCTCCCGTGCTGCCTGCATGCTGAGGCTGCAGATCTCTTTACCAAGTATCCTTGGGCAGAAGATAGGTGCCAACCTAGTGCGGTGATTTGGCCTGTTCTACATTTGGCATGTCTTGAGTAGAGAGTGCCAGAATGCTCCGTTTGTCATTTTTGTAAACTATCTGCTTTGAAAATAAAGGTTTAGGTCATTCCCTGAATGAACCAGTCTTTGTGAGATGCAGAAAAAACAACACTGGCCTTATTCTTTCTTGATTTTTAGCATTAGGTAGAGTTTCCTTTGATTTTTTTTTTTTTAATGCCAAAAACAAAGAAAAATATAATAACAACGTAGACAAAGAATAATGCCCCATGTTACTATTAAGGCTAGTACAACACTTTGGCAATTCCTAATTCTTTTAACTCTAGAAGCACTAATGTATTAGTAGGAAAACAATAATTTGCATAAGATGGAAAATTATAGTTTGTTTCTTATTTGAATACATTTTTTATGCGCGAGGAGGACCTTTAAAAACAGTTGTTAGGCGTACCGTACTGCTGTTTCTGAGGACTTCTGAATAAATCCCAAGGCAAGACCTGGGGAAGAAGTGAGAAGTAAGGGTACTGGTCTGAGAACAGCGCTCCGCAGGGTAGGGAAGGTGCCACAGGCTGCTGGGGAGTGTGTAAGCCTGTGACCCGCTACTGTCACCCTTTTCTTTTTGTTTATTCTCTCCGAGGTCTTTAATGCTTTCCCAACTAATCAGGATAGCTTCCTAGATTTATGGTGGTCTCTGTGGGGGAAGAGAGTAACTTTTTTTCTCAGCGTGCAAGGTAATAGAATGGAGCTATTATAAACAGGAAAGCGAGCCCTGAGTTGATGGTGCAGAGGAAACTGCTGGCCAGAGGAAGAGGATGTAGAAGTGGTGTTGGAGAGTGTGAACACTGCTTTTGTTAGAGTTGAGCCTCTGCAGGAAACAATTTAAAAACTGGATCCCACAGAAATCATGGCACCATAAATTTCCTAATATTTGTCGGTCCTTAAGTGGCAGTATCTTTGTTAAATCCTCTTTGTGATGATGAGGGGTTATTTTCTTTCACACAGCTCCATGGAGAGCTTGCTGTGCATTTGGGAGGTAACATATGCTAATTCAGTTTATCCAAGTACCAAACCAGACTTTAAATTAATATTTATGCTCTTCCTATATCTAATTCTAAACTATAAAATCTATGAAGCAAATAATGAAAAAGCTGCCTTCAGGAGTCATAAATAACGTTCCAAGACCTTGCAACAACTTTGACTCTCCGGAAAGTGCTCTGAGTGGAGAAGACAGTTAATGAAATTCTGGCCCTGAGTCTTCCATCTGTGACTGCTCCAGATGGGCAGGGATCTCTGTGCTTTGCTCTCCACTGTGTCACCAGTGTTAAATGCAGGGCATGGCCTCAGGCAGGTAGCTTGACATCTCTATACAGATCTGTGGTTTTTAAAGTATTCATTCCTCCTGGATGTCAATAGTGAGTTACAAACTAAAAAACAAAGTACAAGTATTAAAATAGTAGTGAGTACAACCTCCACTCACATGCATGCCACATTCTGAGGTTTAGCACACACGTCATCAATGCTTCTAAAAGCTTTGTCAGCACTGAGAACAAATCTCCACCCACTAGAGAGTGGCCGCCATGAAACTTGTCCAGTCTGGTCTCTGCTACCTCTGTTGACTAAGTTCAGACTGCAGTAGTTGGAGACCCAATAAGTAAAGGAATGCTTGTGGATGTTTGAGCCTGGTTGAAAATGTAATTGAGCTCAGTGGACTAAGGCACCTGCTTAGACAAGCACAGGGCCCCAGATTTGGTCCCCAGTGTGTAGTGCTGGCCCCGCAGGGCGTGCTGAGACGGACTGAGACTGGTCATGATGGCATGCGCCTGAAATCCTACACTTGGGAACCTGAAAACAGGAGGATCACTATAAGTCTGATCTGTGTAGTAAGACCCTGTACTAGATACATTAAAATATATATATATATATATATATATATATATATAATAGAGGCTTGTACTACTGTACTGGTCTTTGTTTTTGATTTTTGGTTTTTTCCCTTTCAGTTTGAATTTCGGTGGTCTGCTTCTGTACAGCTCAATACAGTTTTCTTAGTGTGCCTTGGCCAATGAAGACCTAGACTGGCCTTTGGCATTTTCATTGTAAGATGGGCATACTTATGGGTGTGTGTGTGTGTCCCCTTGAAATAAAGATTCACCTTCTACACAGGCTTGGGCCATACCTCCTCCCCGAAATCTGAGATGCTGAGGCAGGAGTTTCATGATTAAAAGAATAAGCCAATGTTTGGACTCATGCCCACTACCACCTTTGAGCTTCCTGAAGGAGCATTATTGTGTTTGTTTGTTACAGTGTAGGGACTGAACCCAGTCTTTGCATAAAACTGTATCCCCACCCCAGCCTCCTTTACTTAGAGACAGGGTCTCGCTAAATCACTAAGTTGTCCAGGATCCTCTACTTCAGTCTATCAAGTAGCTGGGATTAGAGGCATGCACTGCAACCACACCTGTCCATCTACCCACCACCATGGTTTTCAAACAGTTTCAACAAAGCAGAATTCTCCCTCTGGTTAACAGATGAGGATTTTTTTTTTTTTTTTCTCAGAAGATTTTGTGTCTTTCTACTAAAACTCTTGAGAGAAGAATGCACTTCCACACTTTGGCCTTGGCCGTAATAGATGATCTTTGCCTGCCTGTTTGAGCAGTAGCTGCAAACACTTCCATCCGCTTTGTGTTGTCAGGCTTTTATAAACTGACCTGCTTGCCCTGTGTGTGACATTCTGCTCCTTGCTGCTCCTCATCTCTGGCTTTCCTCGCCTCGCTAACGGAGGCTGTTGCTGTGTGTGCAGTCCACATCCACAAGCTTCGTGTGCCTGGGTGGAAAGCACATCTCACATAAAAGTCATCTCTCTGCTGTATTAAGTTAGGCTTGACATTTATTTAGCGGCCTTCCAGTGAGTTAGCGTTTGCCTGGAGAAATGAGCCTGGGAGAGGAGAAGGCTCTGTAATAAATACTACCTTTCTTGTTATTTCAATGTGGTGAGTCTCAAATGCGTAATCATTTTCCAGAAGGTTCCACATGCCGGTGTTAAGGGGCTAAAGATACTGTTTCCAAGGGGTGACATTGGGACATGCATTACAAGCAAGAGGGTGAGAAGTGGATATAACTTTTTGTTTTATGACCTTCTACACTGTTAGTACTTGTTGCTTTGCTCCCAGGTTAGAGTTTAAAAGAGCTAATTAAAATTTTTTAAAAAGCCCATTTTTTGTTAAACTTGAAACTATAATGTCATAATTGTATTTTTAACTTTTTTCCTATACGTAGGAACTCAACAATGATTTCATAGTGTGTATCCTATCAGTGTGCAGTGGTCATTACTGAAAGTTAGACTTACAGATTATCTTTTTTTTAATATCTCTAAATTTTCTATAATGTATATAGTGAGCATAATTTTCTATTTATTTATTTATTCATCATTCATTTATTCACTCATTCATGTTATGGCCAGCACAGCCTGCCCTGGGGGTGGGGCTGGCACAACATGTAGTGCCGGGGATCGAATCGCAGTCCCTGCAGTTGCCTAAGCTTTCCTAAGCAGGTGCTTTAAACTGCTGAGCTATCTCACCAGCCCTAATGAGCATAATTTTCTAATCAGTGATCTTAAAAGATATTCTTTGATCCCCCAGCATTTTTTCACCTTTGTTAGATAAGCACATACTATATATTATTGTGTGTAAAATTCATGCGACTAATGCTTATGTGAAATACATACAATGAGATAAACAAGTATAATGTGTGAAATAAACCCAGATCTTGGCAGATATGGAACTTCCAAATCATCATCTTGAGAAATTTTATATTTGCTATATTGATACTTTTATTAATCAATACACTTTTGAAGCAGATGTGAAAAGTATTAGCTTTGAGTGCCTTGTATAGAAAACAAGCTCTCCAGTTTGCAGTCCCTTCTCATCCAGGTAGCAGTGCTGCTGTTGTTCAGGCAGATCACCTAGTCCTTGGTTTCTTCTCAGTGTTCCAGCATTCCACCGTAAATGCTTGGAGGAGGGCTATGTGCCAGGAGACATGGGGTGGTTGAACGTTGAAGTGGACACCCCGCCTGCTACTACAAGACCACATGCTTTAACAGATGAGACTGAAATACCTCTGGTCATAGCTAAAATAAAACCTTCCCTCACACAGCAGATTAGCATTGTTGAGGATAATGAAGAGAAAATGTTACAGACTTCTGGAGAATTTCTTTAAAAAGAGGAGGTTTACACTACTTCTTGAGCTTTTGGCTAAGATCGAGTCTAGTATCTGTTTTTAACAGTTTAAAAAGGGAGGTTGAGGAACCTTATTCAATTGATTAAAGGCAACATTGCAGTTTTTTGAGGGGAAAAGATTTCTCACTGAGTCATTCTGGAATGTATTTTTAAACCGGTTAAATGACTGTGTAACATTTTCTGCATGTGTGTGTGTATTGTTTTGATATTTTTTAAGCAAGGTTTGGTTTTTTGTTCTTCGTTTTTTGGTTTGTTTGGGGTTTGTGGTACCCAGAATGGAACTCATGACCTCAGGCTTGCCAGTCAGGCGCCATGCTGCTGAGCTGTATTCCTGGCCCTTGATTCTTTCTAAATATGTAGGAAAATAATGGGTGTCACCAAAAATTTTATCAACTTTCTTTTTAGGAGTTATAACTTTTATTTATATATATATGTTTGTTTTGAATTAGCAAAGATTAAAATTTTGTTATTAAAGGCTCTTTCCTTACGTTGTGTGCGTGTGGGTGCACACGCCCTGTGTATACTCGGTTCATGGTGGTGATCTTTATGATGAATTTCACTGTATGTGTTTCTGCTTTGCTCCTCACCCAAGACTGTGATGTGGAAAAATACTTCCATGGCGGGCTTTCCAAAGGCAGCACAGGGATCCTGCAGTGGTTTGTGGCTCGCTCACGCCAAGGGCCAAGGATTCGTGTAGCCTAGGTTTGAGGGAGCTGAAGGCCTCTTCTGATGCGGCAGTCACAGCATTTGCAATGGTTTTTGTCTCGTGCTCAGAAATAGGTATTTATTGTAGAGATCTTCGTGTCAAAACTTAATTTTTTTTTCCTGGAATGCACAATCAGTAGAGCTGAGTTGTTTCCTATTTTATAGCTGAGTGATTTCTGAGGGATTTAGTAAATTGCATTGCCTTTCTCTGGTGCACGCTTATTTCTAAGGAGCCCCAGAAAACACACATTCTCCTCAGCTTTTGGCTTCCTGAGCATTTTCCAGCTCCCTAAAAGGTATGTGGCTTCCTGTGTTTGGCCTTGCTCTATGGCTCTATGGATACATAATTATTTTTATTTCTGAATAATCTACAAGTAAATTGCATGTATTTCAACCCATTATTTTCAGTGTGTATTTCTCCAGAATGTGCCTTTTCTT
>PVKN010008509.1:0-25058 GCA_004027915.1 Capromys pilorides
GTTTCCTCTATATGCTTCTGCTGTTGTTTTTCCACTTCACATTCTATTAATTCACACGTTTCTTTTTTTAATTCAGATGCTATCTCTAATCTGAGTTGCTCTATACATTTCTTCACTTGTCTGTCTACCTCAGATGCTGCCGATTCAGAGGTTTCTGCTGCGTGAATCCCATTTTCTTCCATGGTAGTGTCTCCTGTATTAGCTCTGGGTTGTCTTGGGATCTGAGATTGCATCTTAATCCTTTTCTTTATCATTTTGTATAGCAGTGATCTCTGCACTTTGTTGAAGTGATGCTGCTAGCTCCTATGGGAATTTGGGTTCAGATCCACCAAGCCTGTTCCCCTCCAGGAGTGCCTGGCTGCTTGTTGGGGCCAGGTGGTTGGCTGCCATGAGAGCCTGTGTGCTGGGACTGTGGGTGTAGTTGGAGTTCCCGCGAATGTACGCGAGGCTAGGAGAATCTTTGCTTGGTCACCACGAGATCCTGTTGGTATGGCAGGCGTAGTTGCAACTGGAGTTTGGGGGATCGACTTGGGCTGGAACAGTCTTTACCTGGTCCCTGCACGGCCCTGGTCACCATGTGACTGGACAAAATGAGGGATGGAGTCGCAGCTGGAGTTCGGGGGCTGGATGATCTTTTTTAGAGGCATAAAGAGAACAATTTTTGAGGGTCTCATACAGTGGAAGAGCCCATGTTTCTAGAGAAAGAGAGAGGATGGGCCCAGGCTTTGCAGAGCAGAGGGGATATGAGAATGTTCTTACAAAGCTGAGTCCTGGCATTGCCAGACCTGAGGCGCCCAGGAGTACAGATGAGATTTGAAGAAAGGACCAATACTTCTAGATCAGACCATCTTGATATGCTACTGTTGCTTTTCGAGGAAATGCCAGCAAGCAATTAAAAATAAAAGACTTGAAATTGACTGATATGTCTTCTAGAAGTCTAACTAGGGGACTTGTCTGAAAGCATGCATTGAGCAGAGAGAAAGGAAAGGAATTTGGGAGTAACAGTTGTACTCAGGAACGGAAAAGAATAAATGATCTGACATATTGGGTGGAGAGTAGGAGAGACAGCGATGTTGCTGAATATAAGGTTTATAAAATTTTAAGGCAGAGGAACTAATTAATGGTGTGGACTTCTGGAGAAAGCACAGGATAATGAGGACTAAGAGATGCTTGGTAAGTTTAAAGAATTCAGTATGCAAAGAAGAAAGTGGAGTGTGTGGGCAAAGGCTGCGCTGTCGGGCCCCATCCCACCATGAGTGTAGGGCTCACTAACCAGCCTTCTCTGGCTGGTTTATCCTGTGTAATTCACATGGCATATAAAAATAGATAATCCCTGTCTCAGAACAAAATTCAATACATTTAGCAATACCTTTGGAGTATGTTTGTTATTCACATATGCAGCAGCGCTTCAGCTATGAAATTGAAAGTTACTCCAACAAGCTGAGCAGAGGGATTTGGCATTACAGGTAGCAAAACCTTAAAGAAAGCAAAAACAAGGAACAAAAAGCAGTCATTTATTTAAAAGTGACTTTCTTTTTCAGGTTCAAACAGTGAAAGCAGAAGGGAGTTCCTGTTACTGTGGTGCAGGTAGACGGGACACTTCCAGTGGGTTACTCTGAATATCTCAAAGAAAATTAGCCAATTAGAGTTCATGATATTTAGCATGCGTGAGTGTGTTCTGGCGTGCTGAGGCCTAGTACAGGAGCTAGGAGACGCTGACCTTCAGTAAATGCTGTTTCACTGTCAGAATTTAAAAATCAAAGAATTTCAGTAGGGTGTAATGACGCATGCCCACAATTCTAGCACTCTGGGACGCGGAGCTAAGAGGGTTGATATCTGAGCCTGGTTTGGGCAACTTAGGAAGACCCTAACTCAATATAAAAGTTAGAGGGCTGGGGGAACGGAGCTCACTGCAGAAGTCCTAGGTTCGATGTCTAGTACTTCGAAAAGGAAAATCAAAGTACTTCACATAGCAGCCCAGCTTTCAAATTATCTTGATAATTCCAAATGTCCAGCAACACCAACTCTGTTTCTCCACTACAGCAAATGCCTGGAAGTGAGTACGGCTCCCTCCTGGTAGGAGGGGCAGTGGTGGTCAGCTTAGAGCGGGCATGCCAGAGCAGGCTTTCTGTATCACTGAAGGCTTTCAAAGGCTCCACAGGGAGTGGGGCCTTCACTTTCCATTTTGCCTGGGCTCATCCATCTTTTCCTAAATATATTCTATATCTGATTTCTCAGCTGTAATTTAACATTTTAGCATCTGGATCAATGTAATTAGCATCTGGATCAGTGGTGTTCAAATTAACATATACCAGAATTACCTGAAAGGCTGAAAGAAATAGACTATCGGACCCCATCCCAACTATTTCAGATTTATTATGGGAAAAATTATATTTGGAACAAAGCTCTGGTGATGCTGATGTTGTTGGTAAGGGGACCCAAATCTGACAGTGCAAGTTGGAAACAAGGAGGAGGGTCTGTTCACTGCACTGGTTAAGTGCAAAAAGTTTTATTCCTACAGAACTAGGTCCTGTTTTCCAGAAATAATAGTTCACATGTCATAATTTTTAAAAAGTATAAGCGAGATAATGCACATAATGTGTATTGACATTCTTGAAGTAAGGGCTGGATTGTGGTCATTTTCATTAAATGTCGTGCTATTTTGCTAATATTATGACTTTTTTTGCCTTCCAAGAATATTGATTCGGAGGAGGAGAACATAAGATAAATAAATTTTTGTTTGGGAAAAGGGTGACCAAGGGTCTTTGTTTGTTGTTGTTGGCAGTATAAAAGAATAAGGTAAAGCCGTAGAAGGACATTGTTATTCCCATGATGGCAAAATGATGATGTTACTAGGCCTACTGAAAATTCAAGTTACTGGACTGACTACTTTATATGTGTTCAGAAAGTCTGCATGGCGCAAGTCAGAAAGCAAGTCATAAATTCTGTTGGAACCCAGGACACATCACACCCACATGTGCTTACAGGAGGTCAAATGTCATTGTCATCTACTTCTTTTGGCATACTGATTATTTCAGGCTGGTTATTCTGAGAAACTGCAGGCATTGGAGCAGTTCTGAAAAACTTTTTGGCAGTAGAATATATCTATCTATCTATCCAACTATCTATCTATCTATCTATCTATCTATCTATCTATCTATATTGCTTTTTTTTTTTTTTAAGTTTTCATCAGTAAAGCTGTCTTTATTAAGAAAAAGGCTAATCTGAGAAGGCTTGTCAGTTGAGACAGTGTTATCTACCTAAAAGGTAACTTTTATTCACCACAAATTTTCTCTCCTCGTGTTACATATTTTGACTATCATCCATGGCAAACCAGACCCTCCTTCATTTTTATAGCTTATGATACATAAGCTTGACTTATCAGCTTCTTCTTTGAGTCTATTTTTGTGGGACTCTCCTGCACTGATATGCACCCAGTGAAAACACCTTTTCTCCTATTAATCTGCTTTATCTTAGTTTAATTTATAGTTCAGACAAGGAACCAAGGGAGTGAAGACAGTGACTTTTCCTCCTCTTACGCTCCAAAGCATTCACCCCAGCTCTGAGATGTCTGATAAGGAAGAGGAAAGCCCCATGCGGTAGCTGGCGTTATCTGCAGATTGCCGGTGATGAGTAAGAACATTTAAATGTTGCTGTGGTCCATGCAGCTAAGAGGAGAAAGTGAAAAGACATTAACTCATTTCTCTCTTGCTATCAAATCTGTGCTCTTCACTTCTACACTTGATTGTCTACAAGATCCTGTTGTTTACTCTTAAGTAGAGCCCTCCAGTTGTCCGTACAAGCTTGCCTGTCTTCAACATTATTTCTAAAACTTATTTTTGGGGAAATCTCTTTTGGTTCCTTGGGAGATGCTCCTTCTATGCTTTTACTGCAATTCATTCATAGCACTATAAATTGCTATTTAGATGTTTCTATGTCTCATTAGAGGTCATGGGAGGAAATGTACCAGTACATTTCAGTGCTTTAATGTTTAATTTGGAGATCAATAAGTATTTGTTTTATAAAAAAGAATTTAATTAGTTAAATAAATGGATGCATAGGTAGAATAATAAACAAATGAGAATAATTCCTCTGGCTAAGAGAAATACCCGACTGAACCTGAAAATATCATCCAGAGGGTCACAGGATCTCCGTGAGTCTGAGCTGAGTTTTGAGAAGAAACCAGTTGCAGAATAATGGACTTTTATAAGAAGGAGGATCTGGAAGATGAGTCCAACTCTCAGAGAGAGATTTCATGTGGTGGCTACTTCCCCTTTCTGGAAGTTCCAATCCAATTCCATGGACGTACAAAGAATTCTAGCTTACATTGTCACTAAAGCAGGCGACTCCAAGATAAAGAACATCTGCTGCTTGCTGGGAGCTTTCCACATGCTCGAGTAGCCTGGGCCTCTTTTTAGTGATGCTGACTTTGGTTGGCATGAGCTGGTGTAAGGGACAGAGTGAAGTGTGCAAAGGAAAGCATCTCTCCAGTACTCATAGACTTCAATAAGATCCTGGGCCACTGTTTTAGTGGTGGCTGAAGCTAAAAAACAAGTTTTTTCCCCATTGACCAAGAATTCACTCCCACTGCCCTTCAGCTTTGTCAGGGTTTATCACTCACCCACTTGCTGAAGCTTTGATACAATAACAGCTGTGGATGTCAAGAAGTAGACTCTTTAATAAGTAAGTCTTTATAGTCAGCGATAGGGTGTTCAGGTACTGACGAACTACTGAGTGCACTAGGAGCCTTGGTATATGAATTCACATACTGTTGGTTTGGAAACTTGAATGCAAGTAAGATAGAAAGAAATATTAGACAAATAAAATTGCAAGTGCTGCCAGCATAGAGGATTTAATTGGAATTGCGACGTCTGGCATAGCTCAGGGTATGGGATCAACAAATGAACACACCAAGCAGTGATCTCCTGTAATGCTCTAGCTCCCATTAGCATTTTTACTGGCCGTACTTGGCTACTGCTTTAAGATATTGCTTATTTTGCTACCTCTGCCACCTTTAGCTCCTTAAACAAGATTGTCATTTCCTTTTCTTCTGAGATGCTCCATTATTGCTACTTGACTACCTGAGAGAAAAATGGAGCAAGAATGTTGTACGGTTAGCATTTCTTTACATGCGTCTCTTCTTTATCAGGAGAATCCTCTTTGGACTTTACCAGCATTTACAGGAAAATATTAATACCAATTATGCATTCAGTGTTAAAGCCATAAAATAAGGGTTCATTGAATGACCCCACAGAGCCTCATATACAAGGTCACCTCAGTTTTTCCACAGTGAATCATGTTTAAGCCCTGTGTGCTGAATCCTGGTGCCCCAGTGCCCTGCCTCATAAACCAACCCCGGTGGGAACAAGCTGAGCGTGATTTGCATGTCTGTGTACAATACAGATACAGAGTTTCAGTCCTGCCTCTTCTGGAAATTCTTTAATATTTTTGGATGTGTGTGGATGGCCTGGCTCCATTTTAGAAAAGGCAAACTTTGGCTCCACTCTTGATTATCTTTTTTTTTTTCTTTAAACCAACCATCTTGTAAAAAGTAGAAAGGGAGGTGGATGAAACATGGAGGGCAAGACAGCTATCAGCTTGAAGCAAGGCACATTTACTTTGACTTTCAGCATAATAACATGTTCTTCTAATTTGCCAGTCTATGGAGCACTAAATTAAAGGTGCCCCTCTTTGGGTGAAAAAGCCAAAAGAGCAAATCAAGGCTACCAAGCTGGTCGTATAACCCATGGGAATGCTTCCAGTGAAGGCCTGCGTCCTGATGAGACTCCTGGAGGCAGGACACTGACTGAGCCCCACTTCCACCTTTGCTGCCTGCATCTATTGTCATACCAAACACAGCAGCGCATCTACCATCAAGGTGAAGAGCTCTGCTTCGCACGCCATGGGCATCTTCATTTCACTGAGCTCACCATTCCTTGTAGTCAGCTCCGCGTTCTGTTTATTCTTCTATGTATCCATTTATTTACCTAATTTAATCTTGTCTATTTTTTCAGTCATTAAACAAATGTTTATCCCTGGAGACTGAGAAACAATAATCCATTCAGTTTGTTTTCCAAGGAACACTAGCAAAGCAGAGAAATAAAGGAATATATAATTTATAACACAGAACAAAGATAGGCATCTGCATCTACTGGAAGCAGAGAAGTTCTGCTTTCAGTTAATAGTGGCTGCAAATTTCTACTTGTGAAGGTAGTACAGTCCATGTTTTTATGACTATTGCTAGAAAAAGGATGGAAACTTTTTACCTAGAATGAATAGGAACTGAAGCCGGGCGTGGTGGCGCATGCCTATAATCCCAGCCCTTGGGAGGTTCAGGCAGGAGGATCTGTGCAAGTTCGAGACCAGCCTGGGCTACAAAAGTGAGCTCAAGGCCAGCCTGAGCTGCATAGCAAGACCCTGTCTCAAAAAGATTAAAAAAAAAATGAATAGGAGCTGAAGATGACTGGTAGATAGGCTGGAAACTCCTCTAACCCATGACAGATGTAACAGAAACTATTTGCAAGTTATCTTTGAGTATATTTCCTAGTAATTAACCTGTCACCCCTTCAAGAAATTCTCATTAAAAAGCATTAAGTTGACAAACAATTACTACCTAGTTGAGCACAAAGTGTTGCCATTGTGTTTGTTGCCAGTATTCAAGGGTGTTCTACAACCCTTTTCTGCATCCCAGAGGTCCTTGATCCTCTCTCTGCCACAAATTCCTGACCTTCAGTACCCTTCCTTGCCACTGTCAAGAACCTCAGAAGGTCTAAACTTTCTTTTCAGAAACTAAGAAATCAGGCTGTCAGTTTCATAAAGGCTGCCCAAAGACTTCTAGGACAAAGACAAAGAACTTTATTCCTTGAACTAATAACATCAACCTGATTATCAGCGTTTCTAGTATCTATCTATCTATCTATCTATCTATCTATCTATCTATCTATCATCTATCTATCTTTCTTTTTTTGCCCTTTTGAGACAGGGTCTCACTATGCAGTTCAGGCTGGCCTTGAGCTCACTTTTGTAGCCCAGGCTGGTTTCGAACTCACACGGATCCTTCTGCCTCAGCCTCCCAACTGCTGGGATTACCGGCATGTGCCACCATGCCCAGCTTTCCAGTATCTTTCTCCAGATCCTTTTCCCACAGGGTCGTGCAACAAAAGCCACACGCTGCCCTTGAAAGCGGGGAGCCCTTCTGGAGGTTGAGTTCTCTGAGCAGAGGGAACACACATCTTTTATACCGGGCAGGAAGCAAACCTATCTTTCATTCTGGAAGTACATTATTTCTATCATTCAAAGCTACAGTTATAAAAATATCTCTGAAAAAATAGTTCAGCAAGAAGGCAGTCAGTGTCTCTGTGACAGAGTTCTAAAAGGTGCCGTGAAGCAGAAATTCCCACAAGCGTGGGGACTTACATAAGGCGACATCAGCCCCTCCATCTTTCTGTGCTTATTACCCAGGCTCCGCACCCACCAGCTCATCACTTTCCTTTAGTCCAATTTCAACTCTCCCTGGTGAGAAGCTTTGAAATTTAAGAACCTGCCTTTGAATAAGTGTCCCATTTTATGTGTTCTCGTTGGAAGCAAAATAAAAGTGGGTTAAGCAGTGAATTCGCATTCTAAAACTGACACAAGCAATATCTAATAATATTTATTCAGGTCTTAGTTGAGGTAAGATACATGTTAAACATTTGACAAATATCTAATTTACAGTAAAAATTAAGTGACAAGTGTTGTTTTTTTTAGTTTACAGGTTGCAGTGGGCCAAAGGAGAATATTTCCTGTACTGAGAAAAATAAGGAAAATCAGTGTTTTGAGAATGAAGCTGATGAAAGGACAAGTGTAAGTGTTAGTGTTTTCTTTATTTCTATGCTTAGAAGGCAGGGGTTGTCTTGTTCCAAGTGGATACTGTTCTACTGTGTTCAAATAAAAGAAATAAGTAAGCTAGTCGAGCCTGGTCAGCGTGTTGGGTGCTCTCTCTCTCTCTAAAAATAGCTTTACTTCTTTCTTTCTTTCTCTCTCTCTTTCTTTGTCTCGCTCTTTCTTTGTGGGAATGGGGTTTGAACTCACAACCTTATACTTGCCTGGCAGGCACTTGTGCCACAAGGCTATCTCTCCAGCCCAGGGCGCGTTGGGTTCTTCTGCTCCGAGCTGTTGATGGCTGTGCATCAGTTTTTAGTAGACACGACTTGCCCAAAGATTTGTGTTTTGGCATATCATCTCAAGCTGCCAGTAATCACTTAGACATTTTGTAAGCTAATTTGCTTCTCTTTTGAAAAGTGTTTTTGTTTAACATGGAAGGTGTTATTTAAACTATTTGAGACAGTTATAAAATGCTAAATGTGCTCCTAGCAAAGGAAGTTGTCTAATTTGGCACTAACCCTATTTTTCTCCCAAAGAGAAGGAGGATAGATGTCCCTGATGGACTCATACAACCTCAGACAACAATGTGTTGGACTTCCTGCCTATCCACAAAGATATTTGTGCTTGAGATTCCTGAAGACGAAATCATCAGGCCTAATTTGGACACATGTGTGCCAGCTTGTCTATCAGCTAAATTAAACAAGCGTGGCACATGTGTTAGATTTTGTGTTTGTATTACACGAAAATTATCATTAGCCTATACTTTAAAAGCTCTGCTTTCTTTAACTCACAAGATAGTTAAGAAATTTTAATAAGATCCCGAATATGAATATGTTTAACACTGCCTGGACAATAATGACATCATTTTATTGAAGTGATTTACAAGTTTCACATTTTGCCAAGGTGGTATTTTAATGGAAATTTGAAAAATAAAAATAAAGACCCATTGAGAACTTCAGAGTCTTATTGATGAAGAAGCACTTTACATTCAACATGGTTCCATTATTTCGCTTCACTTCTGTTGTGTTTTTCGAGTAACTTTGAACAATTAAAAATAGATTAAGGGTTATATTTTGCATTTAAATAAATCTACTATGCAAAGATGTCTGGATGCTGATATTGCAGAGTTCTGACAGTGAAGCCTTTCAATCAGCTCACAAGGCAAGGGAGGCGCTTGCGAAATTCACAGACCTGGGGGGCTGTGTAGATGGCGATTCGGGTGGTGCAAAGGGACAGCAGAGAGGAAAGCTAAGCGATGGACTTACAGGGTAAATGTAATACGGCATTTGAATTTTATATAGTAGGGGAACAAAAAGAAAATATTTTAAGAGGATATAGTACACTGCCTGAGAGCCAAGTGTGTTAGCGAAAATAGCACAGTGTGAGAACGCAAAGAAAAAAGACCCAAAGTCAGAGCCTAGGGGTTGTTTCTTAAAAAAAAAAAAAAATTATGTAGTTGGTGCAGGGTCTCACTACACATCTTGGACTTGTAGTGACCCTCCTGTCTCAGCCTTCCCAGGGTAGGGACTACAAGTGTAATCCGCCACCATGTCTGGTTTTGGTAGCCGGCTCAGCTCAGGGTCCCACAGGGCATGCGGTACTGGGGATCGAACCCGGGTTTTGTGCTTGCCAGGCAGGCGCTTAGATCACTAAGCTACCTCTCAGACCCCAGGAGTTGTTTTTTGACTCTACCACTGACTGAGCACACGTCCTCAAGTAGGATAAATGATCTAGCATTATTTATAAAATGAGACCGTACTGATGGTGCTTGTCCGTCAGGAGGATATCAAGTTCCACGTGAAACAGACGTGCAAGATTTGTTCACTAAATGGTCTAGATACTGCACACATTTGAAGACAGGATTGAAGAACCAAATGCCTCTTGGAAATATTCGTGTCTCATGTTTTGTTTGATTACTCTAATTTCTTTAATACAAATCGTATTTTAGCCAATCTGATTAATTAGAACTGGTTGACAATGGTGTTAAGTGGACACAATGGAAGTAGAGGGGTGTGTGTGTGTGTGTGTGTGTGTGTGTGTATGTGTGTGTGTATGTGTGTGTGTGTGTGTGTGTGTGTTTTAGGGAAGGGTCTACAGGGTGTGCAGGGTCTCACTGCTAGATCGGACTCGTATTGATCTGCCTGTTTGCAGCCTCCCAAGAGCTGGGATTACCAGCGAGCACCACCGCGCCCAGTCTCAACTGCCCTCCCAGCCTGCCCTGGGGGCGGGGCCGTCGCAGCATGGGGTTCTATCACAAGAGCAGAGGAGGAAGCAGAGAGCAGCACAGCCCAGCTGCGGAAGGAAAGCCTCCGGAGAAGGAAGTGGCTCGCAGCAAGAGCACCCAAGGGGAAACCAGAGTGCGGGCGCCATTGCCTTTGTACACACACTGTCTGAGGGACCCGCGGCACGGCGCTTTGCGTATTTGTACTTCCATTTCCTAGTCTAAATTGAAAGACTTAAATTATATATATATATATATATATATATATATATATATAATATATTATATATTAATATATTATAATGTATAATATATAAATATATTAAGATATACTGTAATAATATAGTATATATTATATATATTTAGGTTATAATGAGCTGATGGCATTTTGATAGAGTATAGAATTATCTACTTCAGAGAATCTAACACCACTCTCAGATTTTTTCAGTCACAAATGTATATTCATACTCTGTACCTTCTGAGTCATTTTCCAGCGAAGCTTTATACCTCTATATGTTGTTCTTTCTTTCTTTCTTTCTTTCTTTCTTTCTTTCTTTCTTTCTTTCTTTCTTTCTTTCTTATGTTCTGGCCGGCTCAGCCTACCCTGGGGGTGGGGCTGGCGCAGCATGTGGTGCCAGGGATCGAGCTGCGGTCCCTGTGCTTGCCTAAGCTGGCCTAAGCAGGTGCTTTAGACTGCTGAGCTTTCTCGCCAGTCCTGTTCCCTATATTTAAAGAAAATTTCTTTTCTTTCATGACATTCAGCTATGGATGCTATTCTTGTTATCCATTTTTAAAGTGTTCTGACACACTAAATGCCAAATCCATATTGGAAAAAAAAATACAGTCAGAGGCCTCAGCTCCTTATTTCAAGTCATACTAAGAAACCACAGCAACCTAGATAGTGCGATGCCAGTATCAAGACAAATACATGGGCAGATATGTGAACCAATGCAGCAGAATCAAAGCCTAGAAATACAGTTCTATATATATGGCCTGTGATTTTCAGTAACGGTGCAAAACTGCACAATGGAAAAAAAAAGATCTCTTAAATAAGTGATAGCGAGAAAACTGGATATCTACATGCAAAGGAATGAAGTTTTGCCCTAATTATATCATGTCCAAAAATTAACTCAGAATTTTCATTTGATCAAGCTATTCCCCTACTAGCTATTTTTCCCAAAAGAATTAAAGACATCACATCATACTGGGTCATGCATACCTATGTCGATAGCGGCACAACTCACTACCACTGAATCTGGAAGCAGCCTGTGTTTCCATCCACAGACAAATGGAGAGACCTGGAGCGCAGCTGTGGTCCTTACCCTCAAGGGAGTGCTACTGTGCTACGAAGAAGGATAAGCCTGAGTCTTCTGTAGGAACACAGGTGCACCTGCAGACTGTAGCATCAGGCGAAACATCAGAGAGGCAATGTTGAATGTCCTGTTCTTTCCGACATAAGAAACACCATAAAATAAAGAGCAAAATAAACGATAGGTAATAGGAAGTAGCAAGAGAGCTGTTTCTCAAATGGGAGGAGATTAAGATACGGAGCAGAGGGACAAAGCAGGGGGAAGAGAAATAAAAAATAATCCAGATATGCTGTGTACACATACCAACTCCCCACACAGAATGTGATCACTACACACTACAAGCATGGACTAATAAGAATAAAAAGGAAGAAAAGAAAAAATGGGTTGAAAGGATAAGTAAAATGAAAAAAAAAAAAACTCTTAGAAGAAAATTATGGGAACATCAGGTCTAGACCCATGCCAAAGCCAGGGACAACTACAGCAAAAGCAAGCAGCAGGAGTGACATCAAACTTAAAGGAAGTAAGCAAGAAGTTAAAAGACAACCAACTGCACTGGAGCAACTGTTTGCAAATCCTATATCTGGTAAAAGCTTAATCACCAGAATGCGTGAACAACGTGACTGTCATTCTGCAACAAAATGACTCAGCATAAACAGGGACTTAAAAAAAAAAAAAAAGTGAAGTAAACAGATACTTGAAGAAGATCTACAAATGGCCCGCATGCTGTGGAAAGAGGCCCAGGACTGTGCGTAATAACAGGGGTGCCGGCTGAAACGACGGCGAGACGCTGCCTCGTACCTGCTAGGATGGTCACGGTCGGGAGACTGAAGGCGCGCTAGCAAGACTGTGGAAACCGATAAAAGTATCTGCTTACCTTTTCTCTTTCCTTCCTTTTCCCCTCTGCTCTCCTCTCTTCCCCTGCCCTCCCCTGTTCCCTCCCTCTCTTGCTTGCTTTCCCTCCTTTCTGTTCCTTTTATTGGAATTGGGAATCAAATCCAAGGCATTCTATTACTGAGCTGTATGCCCACTCCTTTTCTTTTTTTATTCTGAGACAGGGTCTTGTTATATTGCCCAGGAGGGACTGGAATGTGAGCTTTCCTTCTATACTAGGATTATAGGAATGTACTACTATACACGGCTCTAGAGTTTCAGTTTTCCAAGATCAGAAGGTTTTAGAGCCTAATAGAACTATACGTAACATTACTGAACTCTACGCTTAAAATGGCTGAGTTTGTAAGTCCAGTGTTCTATGATTTTACTACAATAAGAATAATAGGGGCTGGGGAGATAGCTTGGCAGTCTGAGTGCCTGCCTGGCAAGCACAAGGACCCAAGTTCATTTCCTGGCACAGCATGCTGTTCCGCTCCTAAAACAGGCATTGTGGTGCATGCCTATAATCCCAGTACTGGGGAGGGTGAGATAGGAGGAGCACTCCTCTGAACTATGTAGTGAGACCTTGTATCAAAAAAAAAAAAAAGGAAATTTAAAAAATGAAAAGAGAATAATAAGTGATGATTCTGGACTAAACTGCCTGGAGCACCATTTTGAAATTATAATTAAAAAACATTTTAATGGTAATCTGGAGGAATGGTTTTCCTTAGGCTTTTCATTTCCTTTCCTGCATCCTACTAAAGGAGAATCCCTAAGTTCCTACAAAGTTTGTAATTACAGGATATTTACCACTTCCCAAGGTAGATCTTTTATTCTGGGCAAGTTCGAATTTTATTGTTGTTATAAAACTCATGACACTCAAAGCTCAGTAGCATTGGGCATATTTTTTCCTACATTAAACTATGATCTTTTTGAACCTGTATCCATGTCCTTTATTCTTGTTGTCTTTACACAATCTTCATCAGCATCTATTAATTTTATAAAACATTTATTTATTTATTTATTTATTTCAGTACTGGGATTCAACTCAGAACCCTGTGCTTACCAGGCAAGCGATTATTCTACTGAGCTATCTCCCCTGTCCCTTATAAAACACTTATAATCCATGATGGATTTATCGTATCATCCTTCCTTTACCTGTCCTTCCCTTCCTCCTCCTTCATTTACCCTCTCTTATCTTTCCTTCTCCTCCTGTCAGTGGGTATAGTTTTTACTTTTCGAATCAGTGAAATAAGTGGCAAGATTTTCTCAACAACTAATGGAAAAATGATCTTTTACTTTTAATGGAAATACTATTTTTAACTCTGGCTAATTTGGTTTACTAATTTAAAACCTCGAATACAATTACTCTTGTTTCCAGGTTGATGAGGACGCCATCAACTTTATCTTTGAGTACTTTGCAGTACCCTGGAGCTAATGCTCTGCTTATTAAAAATCAGTGATGCCCCTGGCTGCACCAGCACTGCAGGAGGTCAGGCTTCTTGTCGCCAACTCTCATATTCATGAATCCATTTTAAACAAATCAATCAAAATACCAATGTATTTCTTCACTTTCTGTATGTCATTAGAACAATACAATCTCCAGAAATGAGATTTCCTTCATGTAATGTAACTATATTTAGAATCCTGATTTTGATGTTGGAAGTATATTCTCATCTGTGTAACATTTGAATGAAACATTGAAATTTATGATATTTACTACCCGTATAAATGAATTTAATGCTTTTAAAAATATAATGCATCACCATTGCAATCAAAATAGGATAGGGTTTGGGATTAGATGATCATGGATCATACTGGTTCACTTGCTGAATCAATAGTTTCAAATAAAAGGGAACAAAATAAAAAATACATCAGTCGTTTCTGCCAGACTGCCACCCCAAGTCAAAAGCTATATAAATTTGCATTAGTCAGTGCTTATAAGTCTCACATTTTCATTTTAATTCACAGGTTATGAAAAATTAATGGTATTATATATGCGAAAGTCCCCAGTCACAGGCTGCTTAATACAAAATTAATGTGTATTTATAAGCTATACATTTGATAAAAGTTACTATCCCAAGTTTAAAAAGAACACAAAGCAACTCAATAGTGGAAACCCAAGCAACCCTTCAGAAAATGGGCAGAAGATCTAAACAGACATCCTCCAAAAGAGACATAAAGGTAGCCAGCAGACCTGCAGAAAGGTTCTCAAGGGCCTTAAACATCAGGGAAAGAGAAATAAAAATTACTATGAAACACCACCTCATATGTCTTAATAATAGCTAGGATAGCTATTATTAAAATTCAATAGGGCTTGAAGAATAGCTCAGTGGACTAAAGTGCCTGCGTAGGCAGAGCGCAGCGATGGGGTTTGATCCCCATTGTGTTGTGCTGGCCCTGTATCCCAGGGCGCACTGAGACAGCAATTGAGACTGGGCGTGGTGGCGTACCTGTGATCCCAGCTCTTGGGAGGCTGAAACTAGGAGGATCACTACGAGTTGGACCTATAGACAGTAGATCCTGTAGACCCCATAATAAAATACCACAAGCAAGCAAACAAGCAAAACAGATAACATGGTATGGTAGAGACAAAAGGGAACTCTCTTGCACTGTTGGTGGAAATTTAGATCAGTGCAGCCATTATAGAAAATAATGTGTAGGCTTCAAAAGAAATTCAAAACAACTGATTTATGACCTAGCAATTGCTAGTTAGGGAATGCATCCAAAGGAAGTGAAGATACGCATACTGTCATAGTCACATTGCACTTTCACCATAGCTAAGATACGGAAAAATCCCTAGTGCCTACTGGCATTGGCATGAATAAATAAAATGATGGCACATATATACAATAGAATATGATTCATCCCTAAAAAACCCTGAGGCCTTTTCTTTTATCACAATATGGATGAGCTTGTACAACATTGTGTTAAGTGAAATAATCCACCCACAGAAAGAAAAAGATTGCATGATCTCACTTATTTATGCAATTTAAAGGAAAAAAATTAAATATAAAGAGATAAAGAAGCAGCAATTACCAGTGTATAAGAAGAGGTGGGGAAGGATATAAGATAGTAGATATGTAGGGTGAACAAGCACGGAGAGCCCATGCATGCAAGAACACAGACTATAGGTACTAAGATTGTACTTACAAGGGACACATGCCCAAATGAGGAGATCTGAGATGCTTTTGTGGAAAAGTAAAAATAAAGGACAACGCGGTAAGATGATGTCTATGTTAGCTGACTTCACTCAGTGATCACTGTGCTGTCTTCATGTGTCCCAGAGCACTGCATTAGGAAGCAGGAAATGGCTGTCATACAGAGCGGAAGGCGGCCCAGCGAGGCAGGAAGCAGTGACAGGGTGGAGGGGACCAGGGAATGAAGGTGTGCCATGCACATGGACCAGTGCCCCGTGAGAAATGGGATTGCTCTCTACTGCAGACATGTAGCAAGAAGAGTCGCAATTTAAGAAATGGGGCTGGCTAAATAGCTCAACTGGTTAAAGCGCCTGCAAGCAGGCCCAGGGGCCCAGGGTTCAATCCCTAGGCCTGCTGTGCGGCCCCAACCTGGGGCATGCTGAGAGGGCAATTAAAACTGAGTGTGGTGGCACGTGCCTGTAATCCCAGCTCTTGGGAGGCTGTAAACAGGTGGATCCGTACGAGTCTAATCTAGCAGTGAGACCCTGAACACCCTGTAGACCCTTCCCTAATACTAAAATAAAGAAAGAAAGAAAAGACTTACTTTAGAAGGTGTTAATGTAAAAACGCAAGGAAAAGTTTAAATAAAGGTTTAACATGAAAACTATTTTTTATTGCATATATTTATAAATACTATTTTTAATATACATATCTTATGTAGAAACTAAGCTACATTAGAAATCATAGATTAAAAATTGCATGTAGGCAACTGGTGCTGGCCGTGCTTACAAAATGTTTCCTTGTGTGGTATTTTATTTATTCATTCACAAAAGTACTTAGCATCTGTTGTGTTCTGCTCGCTGGTTTTATAGCCTTGGACAAAACAGACAAGGTTTCCGCTCTCATAAATAAAATTCAGGTGGGGTACATAGTACGACATAAAGAATGTGATTTCGAGCTGTGATCATTATTATGAAGGCAATAAACCAGGATCATGAAGTGAAGACAGAAAGGAATCTGACGTAACCAGAGGGGCTACTGTGAGAGGGTTTCAGTGAGGTGCTGTCACCCATGCAGAGATCCGAACACTTAAGGGAAGCACTTGTGTGAGGATCCAGGGGCAGAAAGATCCTGGCAGAAGGAGCACGCGCCATTCCCTAGGAAGGATCAGAGTGGAGTGCTGTGCTGGAGGGCAAATAGCTGACCCCAACAGGGTGGTGACTGGGCTGTGGGAAGGTGAAGGCTGGCGTGCACATGACCAGCCCTGCTCAGGATATTTCTATGGTAAGCAAAACTGCATCTGAGACCATGCAGCTTTTGAGATTTGCAGCTTGTGTGCACTGTTTGGATTTTTGGAACCTCTTCAACTCAGAGAATTGTATAATGCTGGGGCAGATGAGCCTCACAGGGAAAGTACTTAACATTTAGCAAGGCTTATAAAACATGCAGTGTGCTAGGAAACATATTCTTACTGAATTTCTTAATCGCACATTGCTTACCACTTATAATCATTTAAATTTTAAGCTTTTAAAGGTGGTTTAATTTTAAGGATTCTGATCGGTAGAACTACATAGTTATTAATGAACTATGTTCCAGTTCACATATAGAAGCGACACTGACATGCAACAAGGGTCCCTGCAAAGGAAAGTTGTTTAAACAAGTGGGATAAAAGTTAAAATTCCATGATTTTTGTGTTCACTTTAAATTTTGCTTTTTAAATTTAAATTTGTCTTTTAAAAAGAGACACCTTTAACTTGCACGGAATATGTGCACTTAGTGTCTTCATGAGTTATTTTCAGAATACAATCGCATATTGAGTTTCTTTCTTTATTTATTTGTTTTTACATTGCAGAAACTCTGGCAAAGTCAGTCGTTTCCAGTTGATCCTAATTTCCTACTTGCCTTTGGAGAGTTCAGAAAGGAGGGCAGGCGTTTTGCCATGACCTGCCTGCCATCCATTTAGTTTTCTAAGCTAACAAGCTGTGCAGATGTCATTCATGTGCTCACTGTCTTGGGTACATGGGGAACAGACTGACGGGGTTGGGAGTCCAGGTGGGTGGATGGCTTCTGTTATTTCCCTTGGAGCTAACTCCTGTAGCTAATTCCCTTGGAGTCCGTTCTTGTTCAGGCTCCTCCCCAGACCCTTAAAATTTAAAAGAATTCACTGTCAAAGCCCAGAGATGCATCCATATTTTTAGGGTGATTCTTGGGGTGTTTTTTTGTAGGTCTGCTGAAGATAGGTTACTCTTGGGTAGAAAAGCTCTTGGGGGTCTGTGTGTGCCACACCCTCTTTTATTTTGAATAAAAATCTACTTAACAATTTACTGTTAATAAAATGCCTATGTTTATTACTGGTTGTCTATTACGAGGTCAAATACCTTGTTTTCCAGTGTTTCCCTGTGGTGTGTGAGCTGGAGCCGCCCTTCCCAGTTACTCACAACTGCTCCATGCCGCGCAAGGAATGAGGACGTTTACATAGAATATAGCTTTAAAAAATCTGCTATCCAGAAAAAATGAATAGCAGAACTGGAGCTTGGATCGTTCCTTCACGCCCCAAGTATTTTTGTGCCTCTTCGGTGCAAGGTCACCACTGTGGGTGCCAGAGATATTCCTTAATTTTGCCCTCAAGTGGCTTCGATTCTGTGACAGTAGATATAGGCTATATTTCATGTGTAGAATTTTTTTTCCTCACTGAAAGCAAATGAAAGTAATGCCTTTAAATGGTTAAGCTGTAGGCTTAGTGAAAGTAATTTATAATCCTAATTTTTCTGATATCAGCCTTCTAATGGTAGGCTTTACGAAGAATCAATACCCTCCAGGCACAATATTATTAACCTTAAGGAATAGGTAAAGCAGCTTGAAGACGGTGACTTCATATCTTGCCAAGCACTTCTTGTGAAATTGCAGGCCCAGAGGAGCTCTATGTCTGTAAAAAAGAAATGCTTTTAGCTGATGCCTTGTTAATTTTAAAAATAAAATAATGTATCCCTTGAGGCAAAGGAGTAGATTACCCTCTCTCATCTTTATATTGGAGGAAAATCAGTGGAAGGGATGAGAGAATGCTTTAAAATGTGATATATTAACTTATATCTAAACACACAAGTTATCTAAATAATCAGTTGTGATGAGCACAAGCTAATGGGCATAGATCATGCATACAACTTACTTGTAATCACTTAACATTATATGAATGATACTTTTTTAGCCAAGCAGAACTTGTATGTTTAGTTTGTGAAATGCTTGCTCCAAAACCCTTTTATTTAATGGAATCCATTGGGTGTCCTTATTAAGCTGACCAGAAACATGGAAGATGATACATTTTTTTCCAAGTAAAATCAAGAACTTGGAATTATTTTTCCCCATCAGCTTTGAGCTCACTCTCCTGGTCTTTCTCAATGCAGCTCGGGGCTGTTCTCCAGAAAACCTTCTTGGTGCTCTCTTCTGGGCTACATGCATCTATTTTACGGCTCGAAACACCCTAAGTGCTTGCTGTGTACTCGCTACAGCTTTTCACTTGCTCATGGGCAGGGAGTCTGCTAGTCTTTGTTCACACTTTTGTTTCCACGTAAGTTGATTCTTAAGTAATTTGTTGTATGAGCGAGTTACTAGACCTGGCGACAGGGAGAGCGAAAACAACCTTTGAGGAGCTCCGATTAGTGGGTGATACAGGCATTAATCGAATAATCATTGATCCCTCCCTCAACAAACGTGTGCCAGATGGGTGACCTCAGGATTGCTTGTGGTGTGCCAGGAGCCGCGCCATGCTAGCTGCCTTTTCTTTCTGCTGGCCTGTGAGTAATTTATAAATTACATCTGTGACGAGCTGGGGTCAGAGGACTAATCAGGTTCCCTCTGCCCATTTTTCCCTATCTTACTATCATCTCTGCAGGTAGATGAAACACAGTTCTAGAGGTACCTTTCTTCCCAGAATACCTTGAGAAAATACTCATCTTACTGTGCTGCCCAGTTGACTTCCTTTCTCTCTCTGACCGTCCAGACTGGTCACTACTAAGAAAGCCTGCGATTGCAATTAAGAGACGTCGTGCTCTTTACAGTTTACACAGGAGGTTACTAGGTTCTTAGGAAATCAAATAAACCTCCTAAGCTTGTGAGGAAGGCACAAGTGCTTTTCCAACTTTAAATATGCTAGGAGGATATGACGCTTTATTTTGAACATGAATGATCACTTAGACCACTTCCATATTAGACGCTTTGCTTGTATCAGGGAAGCCTTCTGGTACTTGGGAATGCTGACAGCATCGTGGTTTACATACCCCGAGATAACTTGAATTAAACTAATTATGGCAATGAGGCAGTAAATGAGGAGGAGACGAGGCAAACCATGATTCTTTCACCTTTTCATATTTCTGAGCCAGTAGATGGTTACCTAATTGAAGGGACCCTGGTATAGGTTTTACTTGTATTGTTTATGTCGAACATTATCTAAAGTTTGTTCTGGAGCACCTATAAGATAACACTTCAGAGGAAATTATTTTAACCATAATTTTAAACCACTCTGAAAAATTTTATATCAAATTAAACTTTAGGAGCTGCTTTCCATTTTAGTCTCAACACATCTGATTTGCCATGAGCTTTAAAAATAATCTTTAAAAAGAGTGCTCTCATTTTGGTAAAATGATGGCGTGTCAACTCCTGAGGTATTCATCTATTTAGCAATCAGAAGGTTATTGAGGTTTGAACCTGAATAATTCATGAAAGGAACAAAGAGTCTTATCATTCCATTTTTTTTTTCAAATTGCTTGTTGTAAAAATGCTTTTTATTTTAAAGAGAGCTTGGTGCTCAGTAGTGAGGTGGGAACAAGTCCTGCCCGTATGGGAGCAGTAAACGACACGCATGCATCCTTAGACAGGTACTTCTTCCTGATGTTGGCACTGGTCGGGATGACTGTGTAATTTTTTCCTAGGGAACAGATTTTCTATTCTTACGGGGCAGGCAATATCCCCCACCCCCCCGCCCCTTTTGCTAAGCTCCTGGGTCTTTCTCCCTGCCTGTTTCTGGCTCTCTCTGCCTAGGTATATAAGATATGAAAAAAGGTGCATTATTATCTAGAGAGGTGCTCGTCAGGCCCCTCAAAGGCGGCCTCTAAGCAGCTTCCCTGGAAGCAAGGGAGGGCCTTGGGGAGGGGGCGTGACTAATCCTTGGTCTGTTAAAATGCTGCGGAAGGGAACACAAAACTCTGCCCGCGTAATAAGTGCCTGCAGACAGCCAGGGAAGAGGGAAAAGTTTGGGCAAGAACTCCATTTTCTATCTCAAAATGTGGAACTTCTGCAAGCACCTTGGAGCCTCCTCTCACCCCACTCTTGCCCGTCCTCGTTCAAATACTCAAGCCGTCCGTTTGAGCGTGTCCTAGAGCACACACACAGCTCCACGAGTCACTTGCACGTTTTCTAAGGCAAGCCTCCCAATCCGCAGTTTCTTCGCGTCCCCGGCCAGATTTTCCCCGTCCAGCTGTTGGTCGCTCGCTAGCAGCTGCCCTGGCGATTGCAGCTGGGCTCACCCGCGAGGGATGCGGCACTGCGTGCACCTTCGCCTTGCCCTCCACCTCTCTAGTCGTTGAGGCTCCCGGGAACCATGCTGGTAACGAACAGCCTTTCATTACCGAGCGCCGCTGTTCTGGCAGAGGAACGACAGCGCTTTGATAGATGGGCCGGGTAGTTTTTTGGGTTGTGCTTACTCAGAGTTGTCAGTAGGAACGAGGAAGGCGGCCGGGGACTCTGGCAAAGGCAATCTGAGGAGTGCACTGAAGCAGCACACCGGAATTCAGACACCGGAGCGAGCGCTGGCTGCGACTCTCCGGGGCTCCGCGCGACGCGCATCTCCACGGGAGAACCGGCGGGCACTCGCGGAAGCCTCGCCGAGGACGGACCGTGCAGCCGCGGAGCCCCGCGAGACCCCGAAGTTCTGCCCGGGCTGACCTCTAGGGGCTTTTCCGGTGCCCCCGAGAAGCCTGCTTGCGGGAGCTGCGTGGAGGAGGCTCGCGTCCCCATGAGGGGCCCCCCGGGAGCAGCCGTCCTGTGCAGCCTGCAGGCTGGGCTGCTCGCGGCGCGCCCCTGACCCGCGGCGCGGCTCTCCTCGCCTGGCCGATCCGCCGGTGCGGTTTCCATGTGCCGACTGAGCCCCGCGTAGGGATCCGCGATGGACTGCCTGTGCATCGTCACCACAAAGGTAGGCTAGGAGCAGAGCCGCCGCCGTGGGTGGCCGCGCGCGGCGTCCGTCTGTGGTGCTCGGGTCCTGCCATTAGGCAGCTCTAGGCGGTGCTGCCAGGTCGCGAGGTGACACGATTAGTGTATTTCCTCCTCGGCTGGGCACTTTGTTCCCTAGGAGGGTTTGGGTGTTCTGTTTTTCTGTTTCAACTTCTTAAACCGATGTTGTGTGTTTGTGCAAATGAAAGAATCTGCCTCTGGATTTTTTTGGGGCGAGTGCATGGCAGGAATTACTTTTGCATCTATTCACAGATTTTAATGGAAACATCCATTGTAGTAGTGTAGCCCACACATCATTTAGACGTGATCTCAGGGTAGCCTTTGAGTGTGATAATTAGCTTTTCATCAAAACCATGTCTTCCATGTTTGAAGAAGCCAATCAGCTTTACTGTGGCTTGACATATTGCTCCTGATTGGAGAATTCTGATATTCCATATTGTACTGATTTTTTTAAAGGGGGACATAAAGTCTTTAGGTCCCAATGGAAAGCAAACAAATGAAAATAATATTTAATGTTTAAACATTCTTCCTACTTTGACTAGAAGCAAATAAAAGTGGCAACGGAATAATGTCAATAAGTAGCTGTTTATGGGTGTAATTTACAGAAAATTTTCAGAAATCATTTTATTCTTTCATTCGTTCTACATAGTGCTTTTAAATCTCATAACATTGTTTATTTGAATAGAATTACTGTTACAGCTAGAGAAAAATTAATTGAAAGATACTTATTCATTAGCTGCCTTTGCATTTTGGGTGTAAGCATAGCACGAGTTAATCTGAGCCATATCTTTCAGTATTTCACATTCATTGAATATCCATTTACAGGACAAAATCAATAGCTGACTGCACGAGACTTGGGAAGCGTGTGTGTGATCGCGGAGCTCCCACTGTGATCTCTTTTTACCACTGAAGAAAAGATTATTTAATTTTGAAGCCACAACCTAAGTTCCCCACCACATATTAGATACCTTACTTCTGTAAATTAAATTCAGGTTCATCTCAATGACTATATTATTAAAGATTATCCACAATCATATGGCAACGGAGTAACCACCTAGAAACTTTTAGGTGGACTGCTGACATGCTTCTAAATGACAAGGTACATTACTTTTGTATAAAGATAATCTCATTTGCTTTTCCCAGTAACTTCCATAAATAAAGCATACCAAACAAAGTTTTAAAAAGCTAAGTGGGAAAGACATTTCTTTATGTAATCTAAGGAAGAAAGTATTTTCTTAATTATGGTTTACCTTTCTTGAAGCATTATATTTGGTATTAGTTTCTTGAGAGACTGTCAAATCTACCTTCCATGCGTTTTATAGTTTTTTTCCAAATTACAATTTCAGGTGCTATAAAATATGACTACTACTTTAAGTTACAAAAAGTTATTATTCAGAAGTCAAAACTGGAAGTCTGTTGTGATTAATAGTTGCAACAAATTAACTCATCATTGAGATTCAAGTTCTTTCACTATGGATAACATTTTAAGTATTTTTCAGGTTTATTTATTAAAGTATTAACAATCATAAGTACAGGCATAAGGTAAGTTGTTACTCTGCTTTAAATTAGGGAGAAGAGAGCCAGGCGTGGTGGCGCATGCCTGTAGTCCCAGCAGTTGGGAGGCTGAGGCAGGAGGATCAGTGTGAGTTCGAGACCAGCCTGGGCTACCAAAGTGAGCTCAAGGCCAGCCTGAACTGCATAGTGAGACCCTGTCTCAAAAAAACAAACAAACAAACAAACAAATAAATAAGAAAAACTAAATGTCATTCTAGTATTTTGATTTGTCATGTAAATTATATGACTCAAGAAGACACTTTTAAGAAACTTCATCAAATTTCTAAATTAGTTGTTCACATTCACGAATCTTTCTAGAGCATCACTTTGAAAAGAAAAATAGATTCACCAAAAAGTTGTATTACAGTATTTAATGGTGAGTAAGCATCATAGATTCATGAACGAGTAAAACATTCTGAAGGACTCCCAACTCTAGGTGGGACCCATCTAACTCACTGCCATTGATACCTTACTCTGTTATCCTTGAGTGCGTATGTTGTGCGCATGTTCTTGGGATACTCTTGCTCCCTTTCCCTGCAACCCTACTCTTTTTTTGGGGGTGCAGTGGGGTGGGGAGAGGCGAGAATCAAACTCAGGACCTTGAGCTTAGCAGGCTGGCACTTTAGCATTGAGCTCTGTCCCTGGCCCTTCCTGGACCCTTTGATGTGAAACTTGCCAACAATGTGGAAATTTTAATTCTATCTGTATTCAAACTTATCTTCTTCCTCAGCCATAAATCCACCTCTGGAGGCTCTGGCTGCTTCCCTCTGGAAAATTTTATCTGATACTGGGACTATCGGCTACCCTGATCTGTCCTAGACTCCACTTCATCTATGACTCAGCTCGATATAGCAGGTTACCGTGACTTCTACCAAAATTTTTGGTGGCAGGAAACACAAATACTTTCACTGATAAAGTATCTTAGTTCCTTCTCCTACTGCCTTATCATGGAAGACACTTAACTGTTTCTTGGGTCCTTCTAGACCTCTGTGTTCTGAGTCCTCTCATTCTTCTTTATTGTATGCATTGTGGAAACAAATTCCTCTTCATGTCTTTGCTTCACATTGATAAGAATAATTGTTAGAAGATTAATGGAGGTATGAAACACTGAGAAACACCACCGTATAATGCAATGTAACATGACTTATTATTTATTTTTAATCAGTACTGATGTAACACAAGCTCACATCTCTGATCATTTCACTGAACACCACAGACCCCTTTTCAGGACTGTGAAGGTCAGACAGTGACGCTTAGCATTCAGCTGGAACTGTTCGGGGCCTGGGAACCCAGGGCATTTGCTCTCTGCATACCATGGGAGGGGCTGTTCTGGGCTAAATTTAATGAAACAAAAACAATCCATAGAAGTGTCTTTTATTGAGATAGTATTCTCAAGTATCATGTGCAATCGTGTGTAGAATTTGAAATAACAGAAAAGTATGTAATTATGAAAAATCAAACTAGAGCTGTTTGATTTGTCTGGGTGCCTATGATCAGGTGCCCAGAGGCATATGGACGTCACTCCACTTCTCATTAACCATGATTATATTTTATCATATCTTTGAGATGCTTCATTTTTTATTTCTAACCTAATATTATTCTAAAATATATTCTCTCTACAAATAAAATTACTGAGTATCTCTAAAAGTTATAATACTTGAATTTTACATTGCTGTCATTCCAGATGTCTGTTAATGATATTTGTGCAGGTGTTTTAAGAAGTTCAAAAAGATAATCTGCAAATAAATATATAATATGTTTGCTAAATTATTGCAATAATTTTCTATAAATCATGTCACTTAACTTTTAATATATCAGCATGTTATTGTGCAAAATAAAACTTAAATACCAGGTAAAAATGAACCAGGAAGCATT